>JAUBNQ010000002.1:8094659-8133750 GCA_032353495.1 Ctenopoma kingsleyae | reverse complement strand
TAAATAAATAAATAAATAAGAAATCTCACCCCTGATTTGCCGAGAATAACTGATATTAAATGGGTTTCAAAAAATAATAGAAGCACATTTGATTTTAATGCATTAGAGCTGAAAAAAACACTACAAACTAAAACTGAAAAGGTTTAAACAAAAACCGAACATTTTATGTTTCTTGGAGAATTCATTACAGGTTTGGTGCATTAGACTGCCTAAGTTTGCTTGATATACTGGCAGCTTACTGTGTTGACTATGTTATTTTATTATTTATCTCAGTGGTTATGATATTTTAGTGAGTACTACTATGTAATCTACTGCATTTATTTGACAGTTACAGTTACTTTGCTGAGTCATGTTTTACACAGAAGATATGAGCTTAAAAATATTATGGAATAACAAATGGAGTCATATACCATTGTGCTGTAGAAATGTAACCTATCATGTTGGAACTACACTCACATTTAATCATTGCTATTTTACTGTATGTGACCACCTCTAACCTCAAGTTCCTACAGAGGATAGTGAATGCACCAGGAAAAATCATTGGCGCATGTCTCCCATCAGTGCAGGACCCTCCTTTCTCACAACTCCCACAAATAAAACGCAGTGATCACTTCATAATAAACACACTTTAATTGTCTCTCTTTATATCATTGTACCATCTCAGTCCCTCCAGATCTCTATTTTTAATATGGATTTCTATTTTAGACATTCGTAGGCCTATTACACTTTAATTTCAGTCTACTGTCACCCTAATCATGTTTTGATTTATTTTCTCATATTTTATTATTATTCTATCAACTTGTTTTTAAGACGACATCATTAAATTTTAAGTATGTGTGTTTTATCTTACATCTTGAGCTCAGAGGACCGACATTTCAGTCCACTGCGTCTGCGTTTGTTGACATAAATTGACAATAAAGTTTTCCTGCATCTCGCTTCTACTAACGAGAGATGCGGCCTGTGACCAGCAGAGGGCGACAAACCGCAACAAAAGGGAAATGTTAGCCGTCGGGGTGCTGCCCTGCTCCATCGTCACAGTGGCTGAAAAAAGTGAAGAAATCATGAATCATCTGACATTGAAGGCCTAAAGTCGAAGCTTAAATTGTTTGTTGCAGACAGTTTAATTGTTTGTCCCGTTGTGCACAGTTGCCTGCTGATAATCGAGCAAAATATATTATTTAAATTAACGTTATACAACTGGTGGCTCGATTTAGAGGATTTAGCGTTAGCTAGCTGAACCTACCAAGCTCTGTTCAACTTGTAAACACTTTTGTGAAAGATGGCTGACAACGGAGCACACCCGATTGAGGAGGACCCAGCCGCCGCTTTCCTGGCTCAACAGGAGAGTGAAATAGCGGGGATAGAGAACGATGGTGAAGGCTTTGTGTCGCTGGAAGGACCGGGCGGCCAGCTGCCATCTCAGCTGCAGCCGGCTAACTACGGTAAGTTTGTAAGTGAGCTAGCATTAACGTCAGCGTCGGCTAGCAGTCAAACGAGCTAACTACAGATAGCTAACATGTCCCCGGTGGTTGGCTGATGAGTGAGTGAGTGATAAATGCTCACATCCCGATAAATTACTTAAAAACAACATAACTCGTCAAGTGATGTAGGTAGCAAGTTAGCTGACATTGGCTAACAAGCTCATTGACAATAAAACTAATGGGCCGTTAGCCACGTAGCTTAGCTAGCTGACGTTTGTTTGTACGCTGTCATCGTACGTAAAGATGTCAAACTGTGCATCGTCTTGTTACAGGCGATTACAGCGACTCAAGGAAAAGTAGTAACGTGGCTAAATAATGCTAAGTTGTCTTAACAGTCTAACACTTTTCCGGAAAATCGTGTTGTGTTAACTGACAAAGCCTAACAGACAACATCAGTGACCAAACAGGTGTTGCTGCATTTCTGAATGACACAAACACACAAGGTAAACTTACTAGTTAGTAACGTAACATACGATCGTCCAGATGAAGAAGGCTAGGCAACTACAAACCTCTTAGAAATCCATTGTAAATTTATTTTTCTCACTGTTTTCACAATGTTAGACGGTTTTGAAGTGGAGACTGCCACATTGAATGGGGACATATTTCAGGTGAGCACAGCAGATATCTTTATGTTGTTTCTTAGATTATATGAAGTCAAATGTTTGGAGTATAAAAAAAAAAAAACAAGTCAGCTGTGTTACAATTATTGTAAAAGGATTTTCTAATGATCTGTTATCCTAAATGAACAAACTTGCATTAGCAAACATAACAATTACAAGACAGTGCTAATGTTTGCTGATGATAGTCCATTAAAAACTAGCTACTAGCTACTTCCAGCTACTGTAGTCGTTTACGACAACAGTGTCTACACTGCATTTCTGATCAATTTGATGTAGTAAAATCAGATTTTCTTTCAAAAACATGGTCATTTCTGTGTGACTCCAAACGTTCGACTGGTAATGTGTGGTAGTTTTGTTCTGAACTGTCTATTAGTTTTTTTTTCTTTTGTTGTTTTGTTTTAGCATCTGTGTATGCTATGATGTGAAAATCTTGTCTTGTATAATATTTGCATCGATTAACCTTCTATAAAATCAAAACTTAATGTTAAATGTCATCCAAAAGGAGTCCAATGGCCCAACAGACAACTACGCAGCCATTGCACAGGTTGATATTCAGAGGCAAGAGCCAGAGAGTTTACGCAAGTGGAGGGAGGAGCAGAAGACACGCCTTGAAGCATTAGGTGAGCAAAGATGCTTTCATTGGGGTATTACTCATACTATATAATGCACTTCCTCCTTTATAACTGTCATGATATGATTTGGATTTTTCTTTCTGTTCTTTTATTTTTCCTGTCTTGGGTTCTCACTTAATGTGTTGTTCTCTGCTTTTGCACCCAAACAAGATTCGGCATCCAAGGCAGCAGAGGCTGAGTGGAGAGAGAAAGCCAAAAAGGAGCTGGAGGACTGGCATGTACACCAGAATGAGCAGATGGAGAAGAACAAGACCAACAACAGGTTAGTGTCTGACATGTCCCCTGTTAACATGCAGAGAATTAACAGTTGGTTTATTATTATGATGTGATGATGTTGGAATCACTTCATGCTTACAAAAATACTGCAGCCTTTCCTTTTCTTGATTAAACTCACCAGTTCTTTTCTCACACTTTCCAGCAGACTTGCATAGTATCACTCTAAATATGTGCCTTTAGTTTTGGCCACTTTGCATTTTTGTGAAAGGGATGAGAGACAATCTTCTGAGATACTACTCTAGAACTGTGTGTACAGTTAAAATGCCTGGAAAACCAAACAGGAAGTTATCTAGCTGGAAGGAATGCAATGAGCAGAGAGCAAATGTCACAGTTTTCATCAAGTATGTGACTGAAAGATTTTGTCAGTTTCACTCGTATTTATTGGCAACAGTCTGTTACAGTAGAACATATAGACAGTGTTAAGTCTTTTTTAATCAGTTTTCATGCACTATTTCCTGTTGCTTACGTTGTCATTTTCATGTAGACCTTAACTTTCTCTTTAACACTGAAACTGTTCTCCTTTCTCCTTCTTTTTCCTGCTTTCTTGGCCTTGCCTGCCTACTAGGATTGCTGACAAGGCTTTCTACAAACAGCCCAACTCTGATGTTATAGGCTTTGTGTAGGTTTAGAATTCCTATGCTTTGTAATGTATGTCATGTATGCCCTATCCCACGAATTACCACTAGTTGACTTTTACCTAATGCATGCCCCCTCAGAAATTACCAGTGTGTTTTTGAAGGCCTAATTTGGTATTTCTGACAGTCTCGGATTTATGGCTTTTTTATTTACTCGTTACATAGATCATAGACCATAATAATTGTAATAATGTTTGCAATAAAGTGTATTCTGTAAGTAAATGCATGAAGTTACTATGGTTTCACTTTGTCTAGGTGCTACTTGTGTGATTCAAATTTGTGATAGAGTACCATGTTTGGCTTAGACAGGCAGTTGTTGAAATAGTTCTGAAATCTGTGTAATGTAGCAACCCTTTTCTCTCTGGTTTTCTTTTCCTCCCTCCTATAGAGCATCAGAAGAGGCTTTCCTGGCAGAGAGCGATGGCGATAGCCCAGGGTCTGAATGGGAGAGAGTTGCCCGTCTCTGTGACTTCAATCCAAAAACCAACAAACAAGCAAAAGATGTTTCTCGAATGCGTTCTGTCCTCATCTCTCTCAAACAGACACCTCTAGTTCGCTAGTGGAGTGGTCCTAGGGAAGTATTTTGTTCTAGAAACATTGCCTTTTCGGTTTTAACCTCACATCACAACGGAGGTTGTATGCCCTTTTCCATAAAATTCCTGGTATGTTTATAACCTTTGAAAACTTCTCGCCTTTCTTGATGCCTATTATATTGAAATAATACTGTATACTTAACCTCACTCTGCTGTCAGAAGATGGACTGGTCTGTTGTTACACCATCCCCTTAGCTGGTCAGTTTTACCACTGCTATACTTAAGAATATATTGTTACTGTAAGTTAAACACTTTCTTTTCCCTTTAACTTAAAAATTGTTACTAGGTCAACTTTATTGCATGCCTCTGCCAATATTTTGGATGCACAATTTTAGTTGTTTTATAAATTTGAATTTCGGTAAATGTCAAATACTTATGAAGCACTATTAAGGATTGTTACCACTTATGCCTCTTATCACTGTAAAATTCTAAACACAAATTCTTTGTTCACAGTTATATTCTATCCCTCATTGCTATATTGAAGGTAGCTAGCATATTTTCTCTTACATGCATAAGCTTGTGGCCTTTTTCATCTAGCTCTTACTCCAGATGGATTTCCTCTTCAATTAGGCAAGATTTCAGGATTAAAAAAAAACACAACCAAAGATTTCTGCTATCATCTAAATTTCCAGAGTTCACCTGATTAATGACTTGTGGGATTTCCTATTTCACAGCATGGTTCAGCAAGTTTTATGTACCATTTTTATGCTGCACCTATGTTTTAGTTTTTACAACAGTAAGGACCATTTCAACATTAATGTCAATAACTAATTAATGTGCACATTGTTTCACATGTTGCCTATCTGGACATTATGAATAGTGAAAAGATGAATGTTAAAAGGGAAATGAAGAATAAAAACAGTGGAGTATGACAACCTAAATTAATTTGTCCTTAAATATTTTGCAACTAAGACTGTTGACATCAGAATGCCGTACAGATAATCACTTGATTGAGTTTGTACAGGTGCTGCTTGAGGAGCTATAATTATGTGACCAACTGTCATATACTTTCGTATGAGATGAAAATTTCTGAAAGCTGTCTACCTACAATTACCTACAACTATTAAGACAACATAGAAGGTACAAGAAGCAAAAATTGTTTCCAGATGCCAAATAGCAAGATGTGTGTAGTTTTTCCTTTTTTTTCCAGGAAGGATGATGTGTTTATTAATATGATAGTGTCCAAATTAACCAACCACCAAGACCTTCTGCATAAGCAACGTGATTTCATGATGTGGTATTGCATTTTCTAACACATTTGGAGTACTTCTACTTAAGTTGTCATGTGACATGAAAGTCTGAGTGTTCAGTGTTTAGAGTGGATGCTGATCCTAATCTAATTTAGGTGTGTTTATGCAGGTTGTTTCCATAAAAACTGCAGTGTTGTGAAAAAGTATTTGCATATATGTCACACTTAAATGATTCTGATCATCAAAGCAATTTTAATATTTCACAAAGATAACCTGAATTAAATAAAAAATACAGTTCTTAAATGTTGATTTCATTTATTACGGGAAAAGTTCCCTGACGAACCTGCCTGGTCCTATGTGAAAAGGCAATTGCCCCTCCTTTCGAAATTGTCAACCACATTCTTTTTTTTTTTTTTAAAGATGAGTTTAATTTCACTTACTACACCCAGGCCTGTTGAATCAAGAATTCACTTAAATAGAAGCTGATAAAATAAAGCACACTAAAAGAACTAAAAAAAAAAAAAAAAAAAAAAGCAAAACGTTATTGTTATTAAATCTGCATGTGAGAAAAACCTGCAGGGCCAGAGTAGAGCTGTATTTTTTTGTAAGCTGGCAGCAGAATTTGTTGTCGCTCCGCTTACGTATATATTTAATCTTACATTTGTCTCAAATGAGATCACCAAAGAGTGAACAGCTGCTCTGGTTAAGCTTCAGTCTACATTCAGAAGTTCACAGTTTCAGCTATTTTCTCTTAAGCGTGTTGTTAAGGCCTTGGCCTTTCACCCTCCTCCTCTTGTGTGTCTAATGCTTTTGAGTGTGTATGTAAATGAGCATGTGCGGATGCCAGCCTGGGATTGGTGCCTGAGGTGCCCACACTCCCCCTTCCTCCTTGGCTGCCCTCTTCACCACTTTTGCCTTTGCAGTAACTTCTGATTTTTGAATGCCACATGACCAGTCATTACAATAAACAACCTAATTTAACTTTTACCATCTGGTTACTTACGTTGCTTCACTTTACCTAAGCGAGCCAGGACGTAAGACTTGTGGTAATGCAGACAAAACTAAATTGATGTTTTCTAATACGAAGAGAAAACCCTCCTATTTGGTTTATATTGTGACAGTTGATTGGGGAAAAAATGATGCACACTACCTTGGAGTGTGGTTGGATGATTGCCTTACTTTTAAACATGTTGACAATCTTGTGCCTAAACTTAGACTGACATTAGGATTCTTTTTTGGTCCTGTTTTTCCTTAAGCCAGAAAAGGCTAGTTGCTGCCACCTATCGGTCTCTGCTGGATAACATTGATATACTATATATGCACAATATCATCATAGTTGGACACTGTTTATCACAAACCTAAAACTACTAACCCACCAGTGCATTGTGTATTCTATTGTGGGTTGACCCTCACTATGCATGTGCTGCAGATTGGGTCATTGGTATATTTATACTGTAAAGCTATCTTTGGTCCATCTTAACCTTAGGTCACAGTACCGCTATATTCTCCAAGTGCCTAGTATAAGGATTTGGGAAAGACAGCTTTTTGTTTTTCTGCCCCAGACACATGAAACAAGTTACAAAGGGAGATTAAATTGTCCAATATGATTTCTCTGACTAGATTTAAGATTATAGTTAACTCTTTGGTATCTGACTCATTTTATATCTTTTCTTGAGGTAATGTCCTCCTTCTTTGGGGTTTTATTTGTTTTTGTATTGTATCGTCTTTATTCTTATTGTTGAACGATAACCCCTTGAAATTGTAATGTTTTTTATGTGTTAGATGTCGTGTAAGGTTGACATAAATTATTTTCTATGTCTGTCTTGGCCCTTGTAAAAGTGTTTTTTAATCTTTAATAGGATTTACCTTTATAGGTAAATCCTATTAAAGGTTAAAAAAACACATTCTGCCACAATCTAAAGAAATTAATATATTCATTCAATATTTTGTCACTGATGAGACAAAGGTTGAACTTTTTGGAAGGTGTGTGTCCCATTACATCTGGCGTAAAACTAACAGCATTTTATAAAAAGAAAATCACACCAACAGTTGAACATGGTGGTAGTAGTGTGATGGTCTGGAGCTGCTTTGCAGCTTCAGGACCTGGACAGCTTGCTGTGATTGATGGAACCATGAATTCTGTGCTCTATCAGAAAATCCTTTATGGTTTTGGAGTGGCCTAGTCAAAGTTCGGACTTAAATACAATTGAGATGCTGTGGACTGACCTTAAACAGACTGTTGGTGCTCGAAAGCTCTCCAGTGTGACTGAATTAAAACAATTCTGCAAAAAAAAGTGGGCCACTCACTGCCAGGTATCACAAACATGACTGCTGTTGTTGCCGCCAAGGGGGCAAATATTATTTTCACAGCAATGTAACATCAAGTAACATCTACAGTGATCTTTTTGTTTGTTTTTAATAAAAGATCATATAAAAAAGAAATGTCAACTTAATCTAGTTGTGACTGTTTAATCTCAAATTCACACAGTTCAACAATATAAATAATGTCATAGGTATCTGAACAATAAGACATTATTCAGTTAATTCAGATAATACGATCAGTTCATTCTGAAGTTGAATCAATAATGGCAGAGGTGAGAGACTAGTCCACCTTTATTGCTTGGATTTCAGGGCTGTGGCAAACACCCCAACGAGAATGGCAACCACAGTGAAGCCTTGAGCAAAGATACGTCCCCGCATCAGCATCTGCGACTGTCTGGTTTTCCCTTGATGGAAGGCACGAAGACCATAGATCAGTGCTCCTGCTGTTCCCAAACAACCTGGAAAACAAACAAAATCACAAATTATAGACAGATTCTAACAAAGTTATGCACAGGTACTAATAAGCTAATACTGCTGCAGTGTCCTTTGGAGCAAAAAATTCTTTCAACCACATCAGAGGAAAAACTCAGTGTCTATCTACTGACTTAACTTAAACAGAACAAACACGGAGGATAAGTTAATTCTAAAAAAACATAATGAGCTGCATCTGTTATGCAAATTGTTTCTAATTTCAAATAAATAGTGGACACATGAATTCAGACGTTACAATAGCAACAGAAACATACTCTTCATTTAGAAGCTTATGTCAGCATATTTACAAGTGGTTCCCCCCTACAATCAAATAAATAAATGCTCGAACAAGCTGACAGAGGCAGTGACATTTAAAAGGGATAAAGACATGACATGATTCCAGTACAAACTGTGGATGAGGAATGACTCAGCAAAATTATTTAAAAAATATAACTGTCAACATGCTGTAGCAGGAATAGTTCCATACATCCATATTCTTTATATATTCAGTATCGCCCACCCCTACAACATGCAACCCAAGTTTCACTGACATCACTTCCTAACCTGAAACAGGAAGTGAACGACAACAAAACAGAAGGCAAGGTCAAAATGACTACACAACAACGACATGGCAACTCAATCATTAATGAGATTCAGATGACAACAGATTAAACCCAGCAGTGAAATACGCAGACAAATACACTGTAGGTTTTGGAGGGCGGCAGTGGCTCAGTTAGTAGTGTAGTCGTCCATGAACCCTAAGTTTAGTGGTTAAATTCCCGCTCCTCGTTTAATATGTTGTTAGGTAAAGTTATTATGTCCTAACACTATCAGTTGGATGTAGTTGAGCTTTAAATGTCAACCTATGGGTTAATTACCTTGATATCGATTCACCTGACTGCACAGGTAGCATCACTGTTAAGAACAAGCTGTAGCGTTACTTGCTGGGAACACGTATAACTCACCTATTGGGACGAATGGGTTCTCCTTGGTTTTCCTCATAAATTTCTCTTTGAACGTCTCATCTTTAATCTTCGGCAAAGGGCTGAAGCCTTCGATAACGGGGGGCTGAGAGAAATCAAATGGCACAGGTCCTGGCGACGGTGCTTTAGGTATTTGTTGTGGGACCGCTTGTGGAGTAGCCGCCGCCATGTCTGTCGTCAAGTGCAGAACCAAGTGAAGAAGCACACTTCCGGTCACACCGTGTCCCCACACTTCACAATAAATGTCCGGATATTTTAAACAGGAAAGGAAGCTGTAAGTGGCATTTCTCCTCCTAGTGTCTGCTTCCTGCTATTTAGAGTCAGCACATTATATACATTAATAAAGTTTGAAAAAAATTAAATATGTTGTTTTCAAAATGTCCGCGACCATTAAATTGACCGAACCCCTTGGCGCCTCAAAGAGGAGAGTCTGTCCACAATAATTTAAGGCGATTAATAAAGTTTCAATTATTATAATAATTATTATTGTTGCACTATGTCTAATATATCTAAATGACAAAGCTGGGGATATAGCAATTCTAAAAACCCAATTTAAAAAGTCTAGTGTAGCATAAATATAATGCGAAAACTAAACAGTTGCTATTTACTTTGTGATCAATTAATGAAGTGGGGCCTGTAGGCTCATCTAAGCATCACCTAGACAAATGAACTTTTTTCCAAGAAATTAACCAGTCTAGGGCGAATTAATATACAGTGCATTACTACATGTCACCATGAAATGTTTGCTATAGGAAGATTTTTGTATTAATTATTACTGGTGAAAGTATTTCTTCGGTGATCTCCACTAATGCCACCAAGTGGCAGTATTGAAACTCAGAAGTGTTATGTTTTGGTTTGGCTTGGAAACGGGCAGAGCTGTGCAAACCAGTAAGCTTTCGGTTTTGGTCATTAAGGTCATTCTTCAAGAAGTATTCCTGAGCATGACAGTGAAGCTCTTCCAAAATCTCACGTCTCTGAAGCCAACTTGCATAAAGAGATGATGATCAAATGGTACATGGTCTGCACTTATACAGCGTTTTACGATGCTGCTTCTCATCCACCCAGTCACAGCCATGGTGACCGCACTACTTCCTGACCCACAGGCGTCCTCAAATCTTCCCAACCACCCAGTTATATAGAAGACCAAAGAGATGAGTTCCATAAATGCATAATTTAAAGAGACGACATGGTATCCTGATCAAGAAAGTAGATTAAACGAACTCATTAATTTGCTGATTAATCCTGGTGGGTTTCAAAAAAAGCTTCAGCTCATTAAAGAGCAAAGCGGTCATTTTGAAAATATTAATTTGTGACTAATGCACATCCATCTTTAAAAACTCAACTGTAGCTGGCTGGCTAATAAGGGTATGTAATGGATACTTATTTTAATCACATTATTCAGATGTAATATTAGTGACAAACTGCGTATTGGCATATGATAAAATAAAAAAAAGTCTGTTTAATTACAGACTTGATTGTAATTTCAGCTAATGATAATCTTGCTCAAGATTTTAATTACAATTGAAGTAATGCTGTTTAAACAGTACTATATGTATAGTGACAAACTCTCGACTGTAGTAAATAGTATCATTAACCCTGGAACAGCTGGATTTAACTCCAAGTAAAAATAAAATAATCTACATTTAATACAGAGTTAAATTTGAGCAAAAACACTGATGACTGATTGATCATAAAGCAGTAACAGATTCTGGAACGATTTCTCCTCAATCAGTCCCAGGTGGTAAAATTCAATAAAAACAAAAATAGTTTCATAAAACAGCACACAAATACTTTTCAATCTTTTTATTGAATATTAAGGTAAATATTTCACATTAATACAGGCTACATAAAGTAGAGCCACTATACGACATGAAATTTACTCTCATTTTAACCCTTTTTAGTATGTAAACAATTATACATGTATTTACCACTCTAAAAGGTTCTGATTTCTCTTTAGGTAATCATCATCTAGTTCTGGGCCAAGTTTAAATAGCTACTTCATGTTGAGCCCCCTGCAGCCCAAGAACGGTGTATGTGTGTTTAAGTCAAAATCACTAAACTATGCAGAGAATGGATCCTGTTGAACAGGTGATTGCGCATGTTTGTTTGCATCATCAGGACACAGTTCTCGCCCAATTTCCTCTCTTTGTTTGAGATAGGCACATCAAAAAAAAATGGTGTCAGGAGAACTCTGTTGTTCAAACTCAGCTTTGCACTGTCAGGTCTCTACTAAAGTTAACGTATCGTATGTTTTTCTTTTTTCTTTGTCTTATTCGGTCATATTCGTCAGTTGGTGGTTTCACGTTTGCGCTGTGGGTCATGCTGTGTGCGTTCACCTGCTGTGAACATCACCTAGTTGACGTGGTTTAGGTGCACATTGCCCACATGAGGTGCCCAGGTACCAGGCCACACCTGAAAGACAGAGTCGCAACAATCAGGGAGTGTATTCAAATTTCATGTCAGACTCATGGCAGAAATACAAGCATGAAGCATGTAACTACACAGCCCGGGTTTAATAAGACATTACATTACCTGCTGCTGTGTGTCAGAGTTATCTGCATTGTTTGGGACCACTTTGATGATGGGGCTCCATGCAGGGTCACCAGCGTGCAAACCATTGTACATTGGCCCCCCTGGCCCCTCTGCCATGGGAGGATGAGGGGGCAGCATGGTTCCTCCATACATTGACATAGGCATCCCCTGAATAGACAGCAAGTAACAGGTAAAACATGCGTACACAGGAGGAACAAAGCTTAAATCATCTCCAGAGCTATGGCTTTGTGTTACCTTTGGGAAGTCCATGTAACTGTTGGGCAAATGCTGAGGCTGGTGGTAGTTATTAGCAGGATTTGCAATGCCCGTGTCATCCTGCTCCATGGGCTGGTGCTGAGAGAAGGCCGACTGCTCTGCCTGCAGCTGAGGATGCATCATGTGGCTGCCCATCAGAGGCTGGGACCAACCAGACATGGCTTCTGTAACAAGACACACAAAGGTTTATAGCCTTATCACCATTACTGAAACAGACATTTTTAGGTCATACTTATATGGTTACAGCTTATGCCAAACCCAGTTCCCTATTGTAATGCTGAGAAACTTAGAAAATAAACTCCAATACAAGATTTGCTTTTACCCGAAGCACTGCCGACTCCAAATGACCAAATGCCTCCCTGTCCAACAGATGCCGTGTAGCTGGTGGTGAGTAGAGGTGGGTTGACTGAACCAGTCTGTCTAATCCTGGCCAGCCGCTCTGTTCCAATGGGTGGGGGCACTTTACGGTCTTGCTGCGAGGTGCTGTCTGGTTTAGGCTGGGGAGGAGGGGCCACTGCTGAAGTGGAAAGGGGAGAAGATGACACCGTAGAGGGAGGTGGGATAGGTGATTCACCTGTTGGAGAGGACACAATATAGGAAGAAATGATTAGAAGCAGATCAGATTTACATTGAAGTATTGCAGAAAGATAAATCTGTGGCACATTAAAAGTCACACACTGCTGAAAAAATAAGTACAGAAAATGCCATTCATGAATTTGAAAGTGTTAAAGGAGAAACTAATGTTTAGGTGTATGACTGATACCTGATGTGGATGCACTCCATGGGTGAGGGGAAAAGTGCTGTCTGCTGAATGAGGGTGTGCCAACTGCTGTATGACCATGAAGATACACAGGACTGCCAGAGATACTAGTGGCATAGCTGGTCAAAGCTGTGGGTCAGACAGTTAAAGAGAAGGATCAATATCAAGTACGAACTACCCCAGAAGTTCACCTTACTAACAAATGCAAGTCCTTCTGTGAAGACATATTGTATACAGTCCACTGAGATAGTATTGGAAAGATAAAGCTTATTTGTTTGTTTTTGCTGTATACAGTGAGATCATAAGAATGAGAAGCTTTTATTTGCTGCCACGTACACATTAACATGAAAACAAAACAGATGACACACATTTTGAGTGAGGTGGAGTTATATTTTCATTTCAAATCCTTGTTTCTGACACTGATGTGACCAAACTGATAATTTCTTCTTTTGATATGTTTTTCCAGGCTTTCTGTGCATCCTCCTTCAGATGTTTTGGGAGGTTACTTCTTTCTTTCTGGTAATTACAACTTGGTTTTCTGATTTATTATCACTAGATAATGGGTTTGCATCTTGTAGTATGGTCTCTATATTCCTGTTCAGAAGTTCAAATGTTGGATTTTGACACCTTCACTCCTGCTCTGTGAAGGTTATTATTGTAGTTATTATTTGTCACATGTTCCAGTGGCCACTTAAAATATTACTTAAAAATATTTTTAAAATATTATATAACAGGTGCCATCTTATTCAGATTTACATTACTTCAAACTAAACTTGAAAGAAAAGCTGTGAGGGCACTCCATTTTCTCTCCTGTATATTATTTTATCATATCTGGTACCATTTATTCTGTAAATTTCCTCTTTAAAAAATGATTATCAATTTCACAAGGATTAACCTGTTAAATCATGAAAATGATCATTTATCTGTCATACCAATGGGGCTGTTCACCATCCTCTGGGAGGCTGAGCGATAGCCAGGGGCTTTGGAGCTGTCTGGAGGAGGCGGAGGCATCATATTCTCTATCTGGCCCATGCTCATGTAGGTTGGTGGGGCTGAGTACGACTGCTCTGGAGGTGAGCGAGCAGGCAGATGGCATGCACCCCACACTTGACTGTTTCCAACCTGAAAGGCAAATAACCATAATTATTAGGGGCATGAAGTATCCTTGTTAAACTATTTAAACTCCTTCTGATCATTTAAAGTCACTGCATAAGAACAGCTAGGAGTCAAAACTAAAGGTCAAGCTGATGTTTACACTTATAAACGGTAATGTTACTTCAACCCACCTGGCTGTTGTTATCAAAGATGCTGCTGAAGTTAAAGAGGCCTGCAGGACCAAAGTGTGGGGGTATCGGCTGAGGCTTGCCTGTACTGGCCACATGTTGTATCTGGGAACCGTTCATCATTCCCAAGTTAGCAGAGACCTGGAGGGAGCCTGGAGCCTGGGCTTGAGCTTGGGTCTGAGCTTGTAGAGGCAAATTTGTAGGCTGTGACGTCTGGTTTTGTGTCTGTTTCGGCGGTTCTTGCTGAGCATTGAAGGGCACAAACACAGGCTGTTGTTGTTGCTGCTGCGTCTGCTGCTGTTGTTGCTGGTGCTGTTGCTCAGGAAGGGAATAGTAAGGCCCTGGTGGCTGCATACGATGGGAGACTCTGGGTGCAGGAGCTGAGAAGTGGGGTACAGTGTTGTTGGGGTGTGCAACATTGTGTGAGGGGACAGGAGGAGGTGCTGAGGGGAGGTGGGAGCTGGTCTGTGGATTGAGAAGGGGTGGTGGGGCCTCTGTGGATGGTACAGAGGAGGGAGGAGGTGGTAACTGCTGCCGAGGTTCTGGCTTGGGAGGTAATGCCATTGCAGGGGCAGTGAAACCCATTGAGCTCTCACTGACAGAAACAGGCTGGTTCTCTAAAGGTAGAGAGGGCTTGTCTTTTCCAGGAGGTGCAACAGCACTGGGCTCTGTTTTAGTAGGCTGCATGGGGGACTGCGAAATAGGTCCAGTTGGTTGAAGAGCGGCGTTAGCAGTGGTTGTAGTGGAACTGTGATGTGCAGGAGAACCTGTGCCTCGTACTGCGTTGCAACCACCAGTAGCAGTGGCAGAAACAGACACAGGGGTGACACCAACGGGCTTGGGGTCAGGGGCAAAGAGCTGTTTTCTGACAGACGAAGGGGTGGGGATGCTTGGTTGGGGATTGTATGGAGTGGGGTTAGGGGTATGAGGCGAGGCTGCAGCTGTAGACGTGTTAGGAGCGCTAGTGGTGGTGGTGTTGGTGGTCGTGACTGGGGCTCCTGAGCTGGCTGCGTTGCTGTGCTCACTGTGGGTCGAGTTGGGTCTGGCCTGGTTTCCATTGCTGTTGGTTCCTCCATTGTGTTTGGGGGAGCTGTTAGCACTACCAGGACTTACAGGACGCACGGGGAATGGTCCCCAGGTGCTGGCGGCAGGAGAGAAGGTTCCACCAAACTGAGCCATGGGTAGACGAGGATGTCTGATCTGGTGCATGGTCTGTGCAGCAAGTAGAGCTAGCTGAGGGTGGGCGTACGCCAAAGGCAAAGACACAGGGAAAGGCTGTCGGACGTTTGATGACAGCCCCTTCCCAAGCTTTCCCACAGCCTGTGAGGAGGATGAAGACGAGGATGAGGAGGGCTGGAACGAAACGCCTGTTGAGGTGACCAGTGAGCTCAGGGCCTTGGGTCCAGTGGTTGAACTGCTGGTGGCTCCTGTGGTACTGGGGAAGGAAGCTGAGGTTGTTTTAGAGCCTGGGGGTCTGATGTGATTCCGTGGGATCAGATCCTCAAGCTCTTTGGCTGGGTCTTGGATTAGAGCGTTTATCAGCTGGACTGCATACCTTGTAGACTCTGTGCCTCCTCTGAAATAGTAAAGCACACTTTATTCAGTCTATGTTCTTGGGCTAAAATGTAAACAAGCCCCATTTCTAGAAAAGTTGGGAACTATAAAATCCAAAGAAAATGTTTTCAGTGTTTTCACTGACCACTTTAACTGTATTTTGTAAATATGTACAGATTTAGGTTCAACCAAATTAACAAATCACAGATATGAGTTCTTATTGTATTTTAGAAAAAAATCTAACTTATGAGGAAATGTGCCTGATAAAGTTCTGCAGACAAAATAAACAACAAAAAAAAAAGAAAAGGTAGACTAGTACAATTCTGGTTCGTATCCAAAAATGTTCTTTTACTCATTGTTCACAGGGAATCAGATCAAACATCCACCACACTGTCTTGGTGCAATGCAAATACATTTCTTTCTTTACAGTTTTAACAAAGATATAGATGCTACAACCACCAAGGGACAGAATCTTCACAGACAAGATGTTGTACACCTTAAAAATGCTGATAGTTTAATGTATACATTGACAGGGTTGATTTCATGTAGGTGATGGGTCCATTTTCTCACTGTACAGATGGAAGTCTTCAGTGGTTATTGTGAATATGGCAGTGATATGATAACATCACATTTAACACTAAACAGAATTACTGGAGATGTAAAGAGAATAAAAATAAATTCTCTCTACTAAAGTCTATTATTTTAAAATCAGTAAAGACAGATTGGACTGCTTAATTGTGGTACTGAAAAAAAAAAAATATCACCAAAAAATGAAGCATAAAGTTTGCAAGCACCTAACAAGCCATTTCATGTCTTCTGCAGAAGTGTTTACAGGCCACCAGAGGGCATTATTTTTACCTTATGGTGATCATCCTCTCCCCGTTCTTGTCCTTCTGTTTGTCCACGTCAATGTGAGCTCCTGTCACATCCTGGATGGCTGTGATGTTGCAGCCCCCTCGCCCCATGATCCGTGACACAACAGAGGCCGGCACAGAGAGCTTCTTTGATCTTCAGAAGAATTGGTGAAATGTCAGTTGTTTATAATGTATATAAAAACATATTTCTCTTACGAAAACCCATGTACATGAACCCAGCAAAAGGCTACAATTAAATCAAGTCACCTTCTGACCACCTCCTTCCAACCTTCTTCTCTCTTCTGGCCTCTCTTTGGGCTTGTGAGGCTGAGCTTGCTGTTGGGTGAGGTGATGGGAAGAGCCATGGTCTTGAATGGGGAAGGCAAGGAGTTGGATGTGGAGTCACTCGTGTCTGGAGGTCTGTGACAAAAGAGGCAAACCTCAGGCTCAACTGGATCACAATAACGAATATATAATCTGTTATTTGTGATGTTTTGATACTTCAAAATGGTTTGAAATAATCTGAGGTGAGACTATAGGTACAACTGTACTAAATGTAATTTTGTAGAACAGCATTTTAAAGCTTGTCAGATGATAAATGTGCTTTGCTCCATTAGAAACTCACTTTTGCGTTGGTTTTGAGATGGAGACTGTGACCTTGTTGTCTACTTTCCCGTCAGTCAGTGGCTGAGGACAGTGTCTCTTC
Organism: Ctenopoma kingsleyae; assembly: GCA_032353495.1. Lineage (NCBI taxonomy): Eukaryota > Metazoa > Chordata > Actinopteri > Anabantiformes > Anabantidae > Ctenopoma > Ctenopoma kingsleyae. Next base: position 8,116,582 of record JAUBNQ010000002.1, on the reverse strand, counting down.
TCTGGGCCAGGCAGAAGGGCCTGAGTCTGGGCTGCTCCTGAGGATGGGGCTGAGGATGAGGATGAGGAGGAAGAGGATGAGGAAGATGAGGCGGAGGAGGTGAGGTCAGGGAGGTAGTTGAGCTCTTGACTCTTGCCCCCGCTGCTGCTGCTTTCACTGGCACAGTCGGTGCTATCCAAGGGGTCTGAGTCGCTGTTGCCACCTGTCACTCCCCCACCCCCACCCCGTGGCTCACCGTGGATCTTGTTCTTGTCAGCCTTGTGCTGTGCTAGTGCGACCTAAAAAGAAATATCCACAAATATGATCATAACGAGTTTCTCTGCACATGCCATTTGATGTTTAAATCTACACACCATAAATGAAAATGCATAAACACCATCCACAAAGTTGAAGTGTTTACCTGCGGATCCTGTAATATGATGGGTTCATTAGGCGAAGAGTCCTTTGTCTTGTTCTTTTTGTTCTTGCGATTGGTGCTTGGGGTAGTGGCCACACTTGCTCTCTTCTTACCAAAAGCTGTAGTGAAAGTGGTGGAGGTGGCAGATATACCAATGGTGGTGGTGGTGGTTGCACTGGGAGGCTCAATAGGAACCTCTGATTCTAAAGGAAAATAGGTACAATTGAGACAGGGAAGATTTAAAAACACCTAATTCAGATGATCTGCACTCTGTTATCTTATAGCAAAATCAGCTAAAATTACCTTCAGCCGAATCCTCCTTCTGCTCCTGCATCTCAGAGGACTCATCCTTGGTTTTCTGCCCCTCCTCTTCCTCCTGCTTCCTCTTCTGCTCCTCCTTCTTCTTCTTGCGTTTCTCCTTACGCTTCTCACGCTTGGCAGCTAGAGCCTGCTTCTTGCTCTCCTCTCGGGACTGTCACACAATATACAGAGTCATATAAAAACATATTTGACCTTTTCCAGTGCAGTGTATTCCAAATGCATTAACCTCCAAAATAAAGCTGTAGTATGTGACATTACCTTCTCCAAGTCTAGCTCCTTGAGGAGAATGCTAGCGTTCTTGTTGGCCTCGGCTGCCTGCTGGTCTTTGGCTTTGACTATGGTCTCCATGCACTGGTGGCACTTCTTCAACAGCTCCTGCAACAACAAGCGACCAAGTTTTAGATCCGTCAATTACAACAGATGTTGTACCAAGTGAAAAGGAAACCAATGCCTACCTTGTCAGCAATGGTAGCAATATATCTCATGCACTCAATATCTGAGGGGAATTGGTTGACTTCCTTCACAAGATATTGCACCACCTTCACATGACCCTAAAATGTTAAAAAAATAGTTAGTAACCAGAAACTGTGCAGTGTGACACACCAACAATCAGGGTTTGGGTAAACGCTGCACCTTGCGAAAAGCAGCCATAAGTGGAGTAATCTTGCGGTTGTCAGCTGCATCCACATCAGCACTGGCATGCACCAAGAGCTGAACCACGTCAAAATGACCGCCGTTTGCCGCTAGCCAGAGTGGAGTGTTCCCTTTCTTGTTTCGTACATCGATATGGGCACCCCTGCAAAAACAGGAACAATGTTGCCTTGAGACACAGAAACACATTGCAGCTAAACATTGGCAATAGGCAGAATTTATTCATCTGATGTTGAAATGTCTCATATATCTGCTTCATAAGCATTCATGATATGAAACAATTTGTTCACAGTAATTAAGAAAAAAAAGCAGCACAGGGTAACACTTGTGTAACACTAAAAGTTAAGAACAACAGACTGCGGTTCTGTAAAGAATACTCACCTGTTGATAAGCAGCTCACAAAACTTGTAGTGGCCCTTGTCTGCAGCAATGGTGAGGGCAGTGTCTCGAGATGAGGGAACAGGGGGAGCATTGACATCAGCACCTTTGTCCAGGAGAACCCGGCCCACTTCAGCATAACCTCCTGAGGCTGCCTCCATCAGAGGAGTAAGACCAGTCTGTATGAAATGAGGATATATATAAATTATCATATAAAATTATGTTTTCTCTAACATTTAGAAAGCAATTATTATAAAAGAGTAGTCATTTAGAAGAACCAAGAGTAATCATTTAAAGCTAGTTAGTTGAAAAGTCAATCTCACAAGACACATGTGGGTAACAACACTTATCAGTCACTGAAATTCTGAACGTTTGTCTTATATCCATTCTAAGATCTTAAACCCAAATGCTTTTTCGATCTACAGCAAAAAAAAAAACAAATTAGCCTGGTAATTCCAAAACCTTCAGTGGGGACTGTACATAAGATGTGAGAGATAAGATATCTAAACTACCAATTCACTGGCCAATCCAGACCTGCAAATAATAATGCTAACTTTGCTAAGCTGTAAGTAAGCCAAGTCTCCTCACCTTAGCACGATGCTCTACATTGGCCTTCCGGTCAAGCAGCAGACTGACAACCTCGGCTCGCCCCTGGAAGCAGGCTAGGGTAAGAGCTGTGTTTCTGTTGGTCTCAATCTGGGCATTGATGTCTGAACCCATATCTAACAACAGCTTCACTGCCGGAACATGACCATTCATAGCAGCCAGCATCAGGGGAGAGATTCCCAGCTTACTGCCAGTCCTGAAGAGCACAGAGAAATGTTTAGAGATATTTTTTTTGGTGTGGCTAAACCCAAAAGGCACATATTAAAAAGATAAATGAGCCTAATATCGGTGGACATGTTTCACTCATACCAAAAGGTTAAAGTGAATACTGAGGTTCTTGTCGCTTACCTGGAGTTAATTTCAGCTCCAGCATTGAGGAGTATTTTTATGATGTTGACATAACCCCCAGAAGCAGCCAGGCTAAGAGGTGTGTAGTCAGAAACATTGCGGTGTTCCTTATTGGCTCCCCGAAGCAGCAGCAACTCAACCACCTGTCAAATAAGTGACAGATCTCAAACAGTTAGAAAGCCACAAACAAAATAACAAGAATTATAAAGATACACTTCAGATCAATTAGTTTACCTCCTGGCGTCCCCCAGAGCAGGCCAGGGAGAGGGGTGTGTCTTTGGTTCTCTCTGACTGAGCCTCAATGTCTCCCCCTTTATCTAGGAGCACTTCCACCACACCTACGTGTCCAGCCGTGGCAGCCAGAATGAGAGGTGTAAAACCTGTGGACAGAGATATTATTAGAGTTAATAGGTTATTTGAAATATAAAAACAGCTACTGTATATCTAATCTGATTGAGGGCTTACTATTGTTAATATTACCACTGGAAATTCTTTCTGTAAACCAATTTTATTATCACGGCTTAATACCTTTTTTGTCCCGATGCTCAATGTTGGCTCCCCGTGCAATGAGGACAGATACAAGCTCTTCATGTCCACCTGCACATGCCAGTGTCAGCGCTGTGTCATGGTTACTCTCCGTCTGCAGGGAAAACAACATCTTAGTTTTGTGGAGGTCTTTGAGCATGCATGTACTCAACTCTACAGTCAATTTTAAAATCTGTTATTTCAAAATGGCAACATGTCTTACATGTGCATCTATGTCAACAGAGGGGTAGAGGGGCAGGACTGAAGGGGGCGAGGCAATGTTTGCAGGCGTCTGTGCGGGTGGCTGGGACAAGGGTGTGGGTGAGGATGTAGTGTTCAGCATGGGCACGCGGCTGCTCACGGCTGCAACAGGGAAAACAGTATAAAGTTACAAAATATATAAAACATGTTTTGTTATTTTAATGTTAAGGCAATAATCTAATTATTTTTTCATGCTGTAAGAGACATTTTAATAAACAAATCCTAGCACTTACCTGCCATGATGTCATCCAGCGTGTCTGTGAGCGTCTGTGCAGGTGTAGCTACCATGAGCCCATCTGGGACCTGCTGAGGTATCATTCCTGGACCTAACCCAGGCAATTGTTGACACTGGCCCTGCTGCTGTTGGCCCAGAATCTGCTGCCCAACCAGTACGCCCTGCAGCTCTGGGCTTGTACTTCCCGGGTAGTCTGCAGGGCTATAATCTGGCAGGGGCTGAATAGGGACAAACGCAGCCTGAAGAGGCGGAGGAGGTGGCTGTGGCTGAGCTTGTGGTGAAGGGGGCAGAGGAGGCTGCTGTGGCAGCTGTGGCCCATCCCTATAGATTATTGTGCCCACCTGAGGAAGCTTGGGGTAATCATCCTCTTCTCCATCTGGCTCATCCTCTGAAGCCTCGTCTTCATCATCGTCTTCCTCTTCCTGAAAACATGCAGAAAAATGCAGAAAACCATTTAGTCTCTGAGATCAATAAAAAGAAATTCAAGCGTCAGAACTAACACAACCAAATCAACAAACTAAATCATGGAGTTTCACCTCTTCCCCGTCCTCCCTTGGCTGCTCCTCTTGTTCTCCATCTTTGTTGGCCTCTTCATCTGTGTCAGAGCTGGTGTGTACTTGGGCACCTGTTGTGGTGGGAAAGGGCACTGGAGCAGACATTGTACATCCAGGCCCTGGGCCCGGGCCCGGGCCCTGGCTCTGTCCAGCCTCCTGCTCCTCCTTTAAGCCCTTCGCCTCCATGTACTCTTTGGTGAACTGTTGCTGTGTTTTAAGCTGCAACTGGCGTTCCACCTTCTGCAGCTCCTTCAAGATTTTCTTCTTCTTCTGTACCTAAGTGACAACAAAGACTTCACTTATCATACTGTGCTATGCATGCAAAATAACATTTAAGTGGGAATTTATTTTAAGTAATATCCATCTTACTTAATATACACTGAAAAGATTATTCAAATCAGAGCAGATCATGAGTGGACGGAGGATTATACCTGCTCTTCTCGGCTCTTCTTCAGCTCCTCAATCTTGTCTTTGGTGAGTGGCTCCCCCTGAATGAGCTCTAGCGACTGAAGCTGGGCCTTCTCAATAGCACTGATTCTCTGGCCTAGCTCGTTCAGTTTTCCCTCTGTCTCCTCCACAATGCACTCTAGAGGCTGGCATAAGTGGAAGGGCGGCAGAGGCTCTGCTTCAGGCCCCCGGCCAATGGAGCTGGGGACACCGGGCTGAAGGGCTGCCTGTCTTTGCTTGGACACGCCTGGATTCAACAAAAGTGAAGGATTTAGACGGATTAATAAAAGATTACAGAGAGTAGAGAGACAACAGACCCAAATTGCTTGTGAATGTTTTCAACTCCCGAGTACACGTTTACCTTTGCTGGAGACGGGTGGGGGTGTGGCGATGTTTGATGGGGCTCTGTCAGGCTCCTGAGGGGGAACTACCATGGCTAGAGCTTGGAATGGGACACGAGGAACCTGGAAGAGGATGTTCATTTTAAACTTAAAAATTGTTGAAATAAAAAAACAACTAGTACTAATGTGCCTCTCATAAAAATGAGAGTGTGATTACTTTACCTGAGAGGCATCTTGTGAGGGGGGAGTGAGCTGGGAGAGGTCAGGGGCTGGGACAGACAGGATATTGTTGGGGTAATCCAACAAATAGGACACCACGTTGGTGTGTCCACCTTTAGCAGCTTCTATCAACATGGTTGAACCATCCTACAATGAAAAATTATATATGTTTCAGTGATGGGTTCTTACATGCACATGGTCAATCACAGATGTTAAGAGTGTCAGAGTGCTGGTATTACTTTCAGTCTGTGTGTAGGATCCGCCCCATGTGCCAGCAGCAACTCCACCACAGCCAGATGTCCTCCAGCACAGGCCAGAGACACTACTGTGTGATCATTGTTGGCCGTAGCTCTGTTCACATTAGCACCTGGAGAAGAGAAGAAAGGGTAAACATAATTATTGATTAGATGGGTGAGCCAATAAGACCCTTTAGTGGATTTAGATTAAAAACTAATAATTTCCACAAATTACATTAAGATTTATTTCACAGAACAGCTTGTCATTAACGCACCTTTGCTGATAAGGAACTGTACTGTACAGAGATGTCCTGCTCTTGCTGCCTTCATTAAGGGCGTTCGCCCCCCTTCCGACTCATGTTCCTTGAGGACAAAGATAACGTGTTAGTTAAATCTTTGTCCAGTGTGGAAGGTGATCTAAAGAGTTGAGTTATATTAATCCAGAAAAAGCCCAACAAAGCCAATGAAGTGGTTCCATCAATTCATATTTGCACATAAAGACTAAAAAAAATCATTTTCTGGTTCTGGTGTCATCTAAACTTGTGAAAAACAAAATGACAAAGAGCATTTAAAGTGTATGATATACCAAGTTGGCCCCAGCCTGCAGCAACACATCCGCAACATCAGTGTGTCCATTTTCACATGCATACGTCAACGCTGTGTCACCTGTTGCCGTGGTGGCATGAACGTTTGCCCCTGAATAACACAAATTAAGGGATTAGGATAGCAGGAAAAGATGTGTATCAAAGCCATTTTAAAAGCAGCTAAAAATACTGTAATATCTGCAGCTCGCTGCCTTCATTCCTCCTCACCTGCAGCCAGTAGGTATTTGACCAACTCCAGATGGCCTTCCTGTGCAGCCTCCATTAGAGGAGTAGAGCAACCCAACTCAATGTCAGCTCCTGCCTTGATGAGAAAGTCAGCCACTTCCAAGAAGCCTCCACAGCAAGCCAGAGTCAAAGCTGTTTCCTGGGTCTCCTCTGTCTGGGCATTGATGTTAGCACCTGGGCAACAAAATAACAACACTTAAAACCATGTCAGTATTACTTTACAAAGATTACACTCTTTTTACTTAAAAAAGCATACAAACACAAACAGAAGGCTAATCTTAGCCACATAAACAAATAGCCAAAATAAAGTGTTAACTATTCACTAGAATGGCATTTCGCATTGACTTTTCATTTCCCAGATGTAGGAGCAGAGCTTGCTTACCTTGAGCCAGCAGCAGTGCTACCATTTCCTCATGGCCTTCTCTAGCTGCTTCCATCAGTGGAGTGTAGCCCTCATCATTAACCTGAACACAAACAGAGACGTGAGCATAAGCCCATGTGTGCATGACTCACTGTACCTTTACTCTGCAGTGTACAACTTGGCTCAACTTTGTGTCATCTCAGTGGACGTAGAAAAGTTTCAACTGCATAATCATTTGACACCGACATTCTATTCAAAACTTTCCATAAAAAAGATTGGTGGAGAAAAAAAAAGCCCTAAATCCACTAAAACCTGAAGCTATGTCACATTGTCATTTGGCTTTAAATTTTCTTTCAGTTTTTTTCCTCAGTAGGTAGTTTTAGAAATTTCAATAACAATGAGCACAAAATCTAAAATATATCTACAGCTATATAATTGATATTTACAGACACAGCTCCAGAGAGAAAACAGGAAATTACAGACTCTCCTGTATTTTATGACCTTTCCAAACTTGTGTTGGTATGGTGACACCAACACAAACATGTCTATTTGCTCACCTCTTCCAAGTTGGCTCCTCTCTCAATGAGCAAAGCTGCCAGCTCCACGTGTCCTCCACAGGCTGCAAGGGTAAGGGGCGATTCAAAGGAATCAGCTGGCATGTTGACCTGTGCACCGCTGTCCAACAGCAGCCGTGCCACCTCCACATGGCCGTCCTGGGACAGCGAGACACACAGAGAATGTAGAGATAAGCACATACATATGTATATGGGATTTCCAATTAAGTTAAAATACATTCACTATGAGGCAGAGAACAGCACAAAGCTCTTAACCAGCATTGGTGTGAGGTGGGAGAAATCAATACCAAGCTGACCATGAGATTTAAACTAATGCGTTACCTGTCTGAAACACACAGATGCACGATAACATAAAATTTGTCATCTGCCAAAAAAGTGGCAGTGAGAATTGACCTTGAGAAGAGGGTGTTTAGATAACGATTTGGATCAGATGCTCACCATGCACGCCTCCATAAGTGCTGTATGCATCTCATCTGTTTTATGTTCCTGGTCTGCTCCAGCCTCTAAGAGAAAACGCACCATGTCCAAGTGACCTGCAGTAGACAAACAAACATCCATATAATAAAATTTGTATTCCTGTTAAAGTGAAAAGAGTATATTCAGGCACGTACAGTAAACTAAATATGGTAATCAACAGCACCGCAACAAGCACTATGCATGAGTTCTGACCTTTGTAGCAAGCGAGTGTAAGAGCACTCTCTTTGAACTCATTGGAGTGTGTGTTGATGCCAGCTCCATACTCCAAGAGTACCCTGGCCACCTCCACATGGCCAGCACTGGCCGCCTCCATCAGAGGTGTGTGTCCATTCTCGTTGTGGTCCTCAATGTTAGCACCCTCTTTCAGCAGCACCTTCACCACATCCACAAAGCCACCGGCACATGCGTAAGTCAGAGCTGTGTTACCTGGAAGAAAACAGAGAAATTCATTTGACTGCAAATTATGTAGAATAAAGGATATTAGTCCAACTTTAGGTAAATTAGGATTTATACCTGTGGAGGACTGTGCATTAACGTCTGCTCCGTGGACCAAAAGTAGTTTGACGATATCCACATAACCTCCGCTGGCAGCAGCCATAAGTGGCGTTATATCCCCCTTTATGCCCCGGTCCTCCACGTTGGCATGCATGGCCAACAAAACCTAAAGGTGAAAGATAAAATGATAAATTTAAGAAACAAGTATAAAGACTGAAGTCAAATGTCCCCCAAAACAACTACTGATACATCACAATTTTATCTATGCATTGCAGACAGATTATTTCTGTGTACAGATAATACAAACTGCAAGCATGTAAATCTAAATTATATTAAATGACACCCTATGCAAGCCCTCCTTTTACATACCTGTGCAAGTTCATAGTAGCCAGCTGAGCAGGCGAGGCACAACAGGCTCTCCCCTTCTTCTGTGTGTTCGTTGACGCTTCGTCCCTCGTCCAGCAATTTGCGCACTGCGTTGACATCCCCATCTGAGCACGCCTCGGCTAAACTACGGCTGAAAATAACCAGACTGCTACAATTACTGCCACTGTGACAGGTGAACACACATACGCCTCACAATTATGCAATAACGTTTAAAGTTCAAACATGTCTGTACATGCAGATGTACCATAAATGCAACTCAGATTTGAGAGCAATGTCAGTGTCAGTAAGGGCGAGATACATACTTGTCAGCTTGGCCAGCGTTGAGTGTGTTTTCTGCTCTCATACGGGTAAGGGCTGCTGCAGCCTCGTCCAGGGCACAACTCACAGACGACGTCAGTCGGCGTAGCACCTCAGGGTCTGCAAAAGCTTTACCATCGGCAGTGGACAGTTTACCGATGCCTGCCGAACATCAAAAAGGCAGAGGTGCATAGGGCAAGGCAAACCACAGGGGAGCACACCACACCAGACCAGAAGAAGAAGCAATTCCAGTCCAGCCAATCCAATCCAGGGTTAGTATCAGCATACACAAAGAAGAAAACACACACACACACACAAGCATTTGTTAATATGGCTTGATATCTTTTTTTCCACTACTTTCAATACACCATCTATGATTCTTAATTTCTTTAGCTTAAAGGATGACAAGGTCAAATGATATGCTCAAAATAATGACTACTGGACAACAATGGTAATGTTCAGGTAAGAACAAGTCTATGAACAAAGTTAACATGAATGCAATGAGGGAGTTAATGTTAGTTCTATACACTGGGAGACAAAGGTCCAGGCTGTTAATGGTAGAAGATAAAAAGGTCTCATCCTGTGTGAATTATAGATGGGTAAGAGGCAGTGAATACGAAAGAAACAGAAACTAGAGGTAGTGGTTAGCCATAGAGAAAATGAGAGAAAAATCAGTTTGTGTTTGTCATGAATAAGAAAAGGGGAATGAGAATGACGAGCAAGAGGAGGGAAAAACAGCTTTTGCTAATGGTCTACAATGAAAGTAGATGATCTCTTTTATAAGATGAAACAAGGAATGTTTTATCCATTCAGCTGTTTGTGTGCGATACTGTATGTGTCTTATATGTGTATGTATAAGTAAAATGAAGCAAGAACTGCCAAGAGACAAGAAAAAAAAGTGTTAGTTAAGTGAATTTTCCAGCCTCGGCCTCAACCGATCCACTAGCCAAGCAGAAATGAGCTCTAGTTCTTGTGGTCCTCCTGCGTTTTCACCACTAGGCCTGCGACTCAAGCTAAACTTAGTACAACTCTCAGGCAGGGATTTCGCAATGGTCCCCAAGGCAGAGGGAAGCAGGAGGTCAAGGAAGTTGATCATTAATGTTTTACTGTATCATGTTTATCTCAGAGAATGCAAGAGGTTCACTGAACCAAAACAGTTTCAATATACATTGGGACTTAACACACTGTAAATATCTCAGAGGGTGAGAAAAAAATATGTTTGACCTATTTCTAAATGTCTGAATAACTGCTTCTACAGCTGTGAATCACATCTTGAACAAAAATAACTGACCTTCACCTATTTACCTCATTCTTACAAGAGTAAAATGGACATTGAACTCTCACTGAAGTCAAGACTGTGACTTTGAGTACAGATATATCTTGTTGTGTTTCAATTGAAACTAGTTACTGGCTAGCCACTGAGCCGTCTACTCCCACCCAAGTTGCTAATTAAAATTTCAGCCAGTCATCTTTGAGAAGAGACACCGCAAAACTGAAAGCAAGTCAACATCAAAGCTCACCGACTTTCTGAACAAAGGCACTGTCATCTGTCACGTGTACATTAATGAATCAACTTGTCAATCAATGAACTAACCTGCTAATGCAGCAAATAACTCGTTACATAAGAATAAAGATGCCGTGCATCACCCTTCTTTTTTAATGCTTGCTGCTAGCTTTTTAAAATATCCAAATAATGTCCTTAGTCTATAGGTTTAGCCAGTCTTAACCTAATACAGTACATTGCAAAGGTGTGTAGATACACAATTCAATTGTATATGCAGTGCGTTTATCCATAAGCATCTGCTTGTGCAGAACTTCACTCTGTTGGACATGTTTAGACAAACTACATAATCTTCTATCAAGTTAATATAAAATACGTCAGGACACATTATACATAACAGTATATACACACAAAACATTTATTCAGCACAAACAACTGGCATTCATACTAATCTCGCAGCACTGATATTCTAGTATCATTTACATATTGTAGTCATTGGAGTAATTGCTCAATTAAAGCAGTAGTTGTCTTGACATTAATCACATTAACATGACATTGAACAAAGTAACATTATGTTTAGTATTCATTAATTAGTTTAGTTTAGTATTCATCATGCTAATTTTCTCCATAGTGTGCAGTGTGTGGTAATATTTGTCACAAAAACACCTAATGAAATCATACTTCATATGATTAACTAGATGTCAACCTTGTTATATTTACATTTACTAACAGCAACCGAAATTGAAGAAATGACCACAATGGTGGTCTTTGTCAAAGATGGCTCAGTTTCTCACCATCTTCCACCACCAGCACCATTTCAAAGAGAATGTGTTGCATGAGTTAATACTTGGTGGTAATTTTGTCTACATTATGACAAAATTTGTCTTCCTTTTTTTCTTATCACTGTATGCTGAATCAGCATTCACAGTATTGTTTATTATTTTTCAACATTAGTTCACCATACTCTCAGCTACAAAATCATAACAATATTACCAACTTAACTCCTTTTCAACCAACACAAACTAGGTGTAGTTCTGGGCTGGTGCATGTCATCACATCACTATATACTTCTGCATACCTCTCCGCTTTCACAGCAACTCCACGCACAAAAAGCACTAAGCTGTACAAGCGATGCACATGATTTTGCAAGCCTACTGGCATCCAAACACTAGTGGTCCAGTACATGTTCGCTGCTCGTTGTGATCACTATGTACAGCGATTAAGTTCAATAAAAGCATACTACAAGACACATACACCATTCAAACTTTAAATAGGTTTCAAAACATTAAACTACCATTCTTAAATTCAGCTTTTTAATCACATTTTATGGTTTTTATTTTTAGTTTCACATTGTTTTTGGACATTTAACGTCTCCATTGGTTTGATTGAAAATGACCAGGACGCCTTCTGGGAGGAGGTTGAGGAAGCTTCTGACCTTCAGTTTTTTCAAACTTCTCACTCCGTTTGCCTCTCTTGTTCTCTCAACATTTAGTTCCACAAACAGATTATGCATTAAAATGTAGAGAAACATTCCCGTTTATAAAATGTTCTTCTCTTTTTCATAAGACCTATGGTTTTTGAATGGCGTGGCCAAAACCACAGACAGTGCCGTATAAATCTCTCATTTACTCCCATTATAATAGGGTTCCAGAATTGTCTAACAACACAGTTGAAGGCTGTTTTTAACTCACGACCAGACCTGTGTGTTAGTGAATCTCTTGATATAGACCATATCACTGTGTTTGTTGAAGGCTCCTGCCAGTCAGTCTTGAAACTTTCCATTTGAAGTCATCGTTTTTGTGTTGTTGGCCATTTTGTTGGGCAAAGTTATCTGATTTCTCTGCACTTTCGCTCTGTTAGGAGCCACATTAACAAACTGCAGGTGTGTGTGTGTGAGTTGCTTACCCTGTCTCTTCTTCTCATTCTCTCTGTTTACAAACAGTCTGAAGCCAGTTCTGCGGGTACTGTCACTTCTAGTATTTCTGATAGTACTAATAATTCTAAGACTTCATCAGTATCAATTTCTGTAAGTTTTTGACTCAAGGTGTCCATATGAAGTGGTGTGTCAGTGTATACTCTGTAACAGTGATTCAGCATTTTCATTACTCACTATATTCAACTGACTCTGTTCTGTATAAGTGATGATAAAGTCAAACACGCACATCGACAAACACACTGTGCAAACGCAGACACACTGACATAACGAGTCACACACACAAACACACCTGTCTACACATTAGGAGTTCACCTTTCAAAAGAGAGAAAGAGTGTATTTTCATATTAAACCCCTCAATTATGCTTCTATTCAGTTTTCTACTTCAGCTTCTTTCTACTTTTTTATAATATCAGCATTTTTTAATATTCAGCTGAAATATTCAGATTCTTTTTTCAGATCTCTATAAAGCGAGTGATTATACAGAATGTTCAAATTCTCTAACTTTCTGCGCTTCAAGATTCAACTGCTTTTTTATGTTTATAATTACCTTTTTATTTAATTCAAACAAATAAAACTTCAAATTTAAAAATGAAAATGAGTTTCTATATCAAGTGTGTGTGTGTGTATATATATATATATATATATATACACACACACTTGATATAGATGTATGTGTTTCTTTTTTATCTTGCTCCCACTCCTGACACACTGGTGCACACAGCTGCATTAGCCTAAATATTAGCAAGTGTGCTGCTGCCAGCTGCTACTGGACTCTTACTCATTCTGCAGTGAGCACCAACCTAACATGACATATTTCTCAGTCATACGTTTCGTGTGGTCTCTCAAAACAAGTACGGAATGAGTTCTGTCAAGTTGTATCGCCATGTCTTAAAGTTGTGTTGAGGTTATTTTGCGATAATTGTCTTCGTCATTTTAGTGCCCGGCCTTATGTTGACACGAACCAAGCTTATGAGTTTAGGCAAAAAAATCTCAAGTATAAAATGTATATACACATGTCTAATATTACACATACAAAACACAGTATAAATCACAGCCTTATATACATAGAGGACCCTACCATAAACACAGCATTTGCTTTTACCAGAAAATGTGGACAAACTAATCTTCCTTACAAACAACAGGAACAGTGTAAAGGGTGAGTTGAAGGCTCAGTGAGCTTGCTTATAATTATAATTTTTTGGACGGTGGCAGTAACTGAATGTTTACTCATTTACGTAAATGCATGTGCAGCTTATAACAAGTGCGCAGTGCTACGGTATCGGTATTGTATTTTAGCATTGTATTTTAACACGATAGAAAATGAACCATTTACACAATAACTATTGAACAAAGTCATCATATTGAACATATCTGGTTGTAAATGTTCTGCACTAAACAACTGCCTGAAATCTACTACACACAGGTATCACCGGACACTCAGAATTTTCCGTGGTGATGGTCATGACAGACCTGGTATTTGGCCTCTTTGTTCATTCTGGGCATGAAGAGAGCCTGTCCAAACCTTCCTGCCACAAACACTCCTCTCTGCTGATATTTTATAAAAACATTGTATGACAACTATAAAATCAATATGAAAAAACATTTAACATTATTATTATTATTAATGTTATTGCTGCAGTAAGCAGCAGCACCGCCACAAGCATACAGAAAATTTAAGTGGCCACCTCTTCTCTTCCAAGTAGTCAGAGAGAAAGAGGAATAGACTGAGATTAGCCATTAGCCCTTCAAAACAGGCTCTCTGCATGCTGTAGAGGCTCAAGCGTGTTGCAGTGTTAATCTGCCTGGTAACGTTCATAAGCCCAAACGAGGCCAGGACACCCAGCCCTAATGGATTAATCTACACATACCTTCTTATGCCTAGATTACAAGTTATAATCAAACTAATTTACCCGAAGCACTTTCAAACTATGTGCTGATATGACTCTTGCAGAACTAGCAGGTTCTCTTTATTACTGTTTCAGCCTTAGGCCTTACACAGACCTCTCTAACTTTTCTTTGAAATGTAAGTGGCAAAGAAACAGAAACATATCCTTTCCCTTATTCAAAGTTGCTGTACATTAAAGCTAACTTAAATTGTGGAAGGAAACTAGATGTGGTTAAAGAAGAACAACAAATAAGTGTCAAGATATGTACAGCCAAATTATGTTCAAACAAAGTGGTCATACCTGCAGCTTCCAGTAGAGCTTCAAGTCGGGCCTGTGTCTCTGGATCAACAGTCCTTAAATCTACTCCGTCTGTGGCGCTGGACAAAAGTAACTCTGATGCTGTCTTCATGATGGGGTTATCCAGGTCCTCCTGGTCCAAAATGAAAGACTCCACCTGGGAGAGATAAGAGGGAAGAGGGTAAAGAAAAATCACTACCAGTTGACAGTTGGGTTCATGTTTATGATCAAAAATGTTTTAAGAAATGGAATAGAATAACTTGTTAGGAAGTAAGAAATCAGCATAAAAACATCGCTAATATGGTGCTTAATCAATCGCTTATTATTTCCATTGACCTGTATTGTGGTGGTGACACAAATACACCACCTATAAAAAGATGAAACATGTTGGCCTTGTTTATTTACATTTTCTTTCAACAGATTTGGAACGAAAACGAGCACTTGGATAAGACAGTCAGCCATAGCACAGGAATTACAACGCCTGCACACATGGAGAGCTTCAGCTGAGAGTCAGCTGCCCAAGTAAAGCACCACAGTCTCATACCTGGGTTTTTTGCCCTATCAACAATTGTGCATTATAGTCTGAACTACTAAAATTCTATTCTTTCAAAAATCCAGTGGAATCAACATAATAAACTAACTTTTTTAAAACAAACGCTTCATATATTTCCACACAAAACAACAATGTATTTTTGCTAAACATTACTAAGGTCTCAATCAAATCTACTACTTCTTACTGATGTATGCTACTAAAGAGCAGAAGTAAGAGATGAAAAACATATTTTTTAATCAGATTACAAATAGAAAAAGATCTGTTTAACTCTGCTCTTTATAAATATTACTGGCATAAACAATAAAAACACGGAACAATTCGTATTTATGAAGTATTTTGTAAGTTCTAGAGTAAAGACAGGTTACAATCTTGTGTTTCAAATTTCAGCAGTGAGAGCGGTTTATGTTTAAACTGCAAACTTTACCTCAACAAAACTTCATAGTGACCTTGTAACACTTATAAGATCCATGCCATAGATTAAACTGTGTTATGGGAAAAGTGTTTTAGCTTTCATCTATGTGGCCAACCTATCTATCATTACCTGGATGAGCTATATACCATTTTGTTTAGGGGGGAAGAAATGACTGACATGTGCAAGGAACATCATTAAGTTGTCCCAAACATTGTACTGTCTTGTAAATAATAAGAAACTTGCAATAAATAATGTCTCCTATGTGGGACACCACGTGGAATATAGGACTTTAAGTACAATATTTAGAATAAACTTAAAATTGCTGTCATTCATCATGCACAACAACCTCTGACAATAATTGAAAAAGTGACAATCATGTCCACCCACGAGCTGCAGGAGAGTTTTAGGGCCCGACCCAAAGACCAAACGTTGGAAGAGAGTCAGCATTCAGTGTGGAAGGATTCAGCTATACAGCAGGAACGCAGAGCACAAGAACCCATGGGGGATGTAGTTCTACTGAGGCCTTTATAATCAACAATGGACATCAGTCTTCACCATTAATGAACTACAGTTCCCAGAGTGTTGGTATCCAGAGAGCTGGAGAGGCCTAGAATGGCATCTGCTTAATCCTGGGGCTGAGATTTTAGCTGCTGCCCAGAGAAGCAATCTCCCCACTGGAATAAAACACCACAACAAATACTCCCCTTTGGTTTTATAAAGCACAGACTGGCTGAGTGAAGAAACATGTCACAGAGATGTATTTGCAATTTGAAAATGTCACTTAAACCGCCTGAGATGTCACTGCCAGGTGGATATTTTCTTCTTCTACTACTACTACAACACAGGTCATGCTCACACAGAAATGGCCAGGGTATACTGACACTGGTAACAGGTGACATCCTCACTTGTTGTGGCTGTTGTGTGTTTCAGAGAGACACCATTTAGGTCAGTATTAGTTAGCTATAACAGACAGGTCAACAGGTAATGTCCATTGTCGTGCCAATTCTCTAAACACTGATAAGCCCCTGATGATAACAGTAAATACTGCATCACATTTTAGATGACAATGTATATTATGTTACCATTTGTGTGTCATTCTCCTGAGCCCTTTGCTAGGTTTGTGCAAGTCAAATATTTGCAATCAGGAGTCTGAGAAGACCAATCTGCCGGCATACGATATGGTAAACTCAATTACATGTCGATAGTGTGGCTAAAGAAGTCTTAACATCTTTAAACGGACAGCTCACAGTGGACAACACATGCGACAGAAATGATTGAGTTATGTCGCGGCATTTGCTGAATCTGACTGGTAACCTTTAAATTATTTTGTTCTGTCACGTCATTAAAGAGAGTGGCACATCAAATGTGTGCAGTGAATATTCTGTATTATCCGTGTATCCAACGGACCTAGTACAAAACATGTATACAGTATGTTTAGCTGACATGAGGAGATGCCATCACACCTGTCCCCGTGTGAAGCTGCCGGCACATGGAAAGTTCAACACTTCTCAACATGAACTCGAGCTGCTCTCAATTGTGAGAACGCAAATCAAGTTGACACAGTAACACTGGCCGACACAGGCAAAGGATGAAAAAACAACTGGCTTATTTGTCAACACCGACTATCGAAAATTCGAGCAGTTCCGCGAGCAAAAGCATATTGTAAACGTACCTAAAAGTTAGCTAAGGGGCGATCGGCGTTAATTTACATGATTTAGAAAAGTGACGTAATTGCACCACAACTACGAAATGGCAGATAGTTTGCTGGTCCTGTACGTCCGTGGGTTTACGGGCATCTTCCATTTGCTGTGACTGGAAAGCTGTTGGAAGAGCTGCAAACTTGTGATGGGTGTTGCGAGACGACAGCACCGAACGAGGCCGTCGTCCCTTCCACCCGAACTAGGCCATGTTCACAGCCTCCGCTGCATAAATAAAACATTTCAGCCGGTTAGTGTGAACAACTGCTTGTGTCTCATCAAACATTATAGGCATCAAACACTTCATAAACATCTGAACTGTTAAGATGTGTTGTTTTACAAAAGTGCTGGTTTATTTTACGTAATTTTAGCGGCCTGGGAGGGGGTGGTTGCCAGTTGCGAGCTAATGCGCTAGCTAGCAGCCAGCTCGCGCTAGGAGAGGAATGTTGCCTAGCTCTCTAGTTAGGTTTAGCTAACTAGCTTAGCTTAGCGTAGCGTAGCGTAGCTACCTCTGAAACCTCGTCTTCGTCGCTGCCGGATCCTGTACCCGAGGAGAGGACGGCCGCGGCCGCTAGTTTGAAATCCAGTCTTTCTGCAGCAGGCCCGCCTGGTTCACCATACAAACGTACTTTCTTTCCACCTACACCAATCCCAATGCCCCCTAGTCCGACTCCTCCTGGTGTCGCTCCTACCCCCATCCCTGCCACTGGGGAGCGAGGAGTCACCGAGTCAATCTCGTCCTCGAAGCCGTCCGTCAGCATTGCCGTCCCGGCTACTGCATCCTGCATACTTATATTCACGATACGTGTGTTAGCGAGCTAGTTGTTGACTTAAACGTCCGTCCAGGCTCTTTCTTTTAGGATATATGCGTGATTTTACTTCAGGGAATCCAAAAACTCTCCCGAAGCGAGGGTTGAGGAGGATCTCTTTCCCCCAGCCATTAACTTTCTAACAACCTAACCCGATACGCACTGTTTCTCAGAAAGGCCGCCTATGTGGGGAATTCTGGTAATCCTATTGGTTTAGAAGAAAAAAAATTATCTTTTCTATTGGCCAAAGTGACTGCTTGTCAAACACGAGACCGCAACGTCATGTTAGGTTTACCAATATCACGAGGCTGTAGAACGAACGTCAAGACATGACATGGTAGGCCAACTTAACTGGTAGCTAGCTTTACTCGTTTATGTGAACTCTTGTTTGGGAATCACACAAACACATGGATTACAGTGAGAATATATTGGTACCGGTTTTACATTTAAATCGCTTAATTACATTTTTGAAAGTCATAATAAAAGTGCATATGCTATTCCTTTAATGTGTTTACAAGCGCAAATAAGACTACAATTTAAGTCAATAAAGGCTATTTTGGGTCAGTGATATAAGGCAAAAATACAGAGACAGAGAAAACTAAGTAGTTTTAAATGATCAGTTTGCATGTATACATAGATATATTACTACATATAAATAATACACAATTCTATTATATGTTTGAACATATTTTGATATATACACATATTCAATCCACCAGTGACTTCATCCACAGAAATCTAAAAGTTTTCGCACAGCTGACACATATAAACTTAGTTGAAGTGGCCCTTTTGTGCAAAAATGTATTTAAGGTACATAGTGTTTTGGTTTGAAACAAAAACTCCCATCCACCATGAAGGCAACCAATTGGTCTTGAGTAAGTTAACAATGTCGTTGCTCAGTATGCATTATTATAAGTTATTTATCAGATATCGAACTTTTCACTGACAGTCACCTTTTTGTGACTTTTTTTGGGTGACGTGTAAAAAAGTTAAGAAATTCTGTGAGAATTAAAACACAAACTAAGGACAATGAAAAATGGCAAAACATAAGCAAACTGATCCACAATTTGACTATGTAATTTGTAATTATGGAATGGAATCATTTATGTTCTTATAACATTTTGGTCTTCATATTTACAAACAATATTGGAAATTTAATTTGGATCACTTTCACTTTAATGTGTTCAAACAAAATAGTAAAGATATTACCTGATGATGAAAAACAAAGACTAAATGTTCTCATGACTGTTAGAATATAAAATTACTGATTTATTAGTTGTGACCAGTGCAAAATGAAAACACTAAACTACTGCTACTTTAACAATGGCATTACTTGAGTTATTGCAATTTGTTACTTTCTACCTCTGGACCTACACAAATTTATTCTGAGAACAGGCCATTATCACAGTGTCCTGCCATAGTTTTAGTAAAACAGAAAGGCATAAATGCCTTGCTAAAGGGTGTGTGTGCAGTTGTTATAGGAACAGAGTGCTGCTTCCTTACTTAGCCTGCTCCAATTTTAAAATGATGATCTCTCACTCTCAGTTGGCACCAGTCTCCAAAGTTTGCTGACCTTGCTTTTAATGAAATACTACAATAAGTCTATGCTAACATGGTTACTGTTACACATCATCATAAAAACACACATCTATATTTGGGGCTGGCTGAGTTATTAAATGTGCTTCAGGGTCAAATAATGTTTCTCATATTCTGTGATGTTTTGGCTTGACCTTCATGAGCATAAGGTCCATTTGGCCTGGTTGTGAAACGTGACCCATGAAGTATTTAAACTCTGTCTTAAAAGAAGATGAAAAGCACTTTAAATTATTGCCCACTGTAAACAGGTCTACTTGGATTTGTAGGCCAGGAGATGCCACCGGGCCAGCCAGGGCCTTAGGCGGCAACGTCATCAGTTTTGGGCGTGGACGCACACATCGGAGGCGCTTGGTTATTCAGTGGGGAACGCCAGGTGTGTATAAAATCCACAGTTTAAGTCAATTTTAATATATTACAGAAATAGAACAAAATTTCAATTTTATGTTTTCGAAATAATTAAAAACACAGCAAGAGACCAGTAATGGTTACACGCGTTTTTATTTGTTCCTGCGGACTAGAGTCAGTGTGTAGCAGTTTAGGACGGTGAGAATGAAGCGCGTCGTTTTGTAGGTCGTGAAAGGGGAAGGGCCGTGTGAAGTTCTGGCAACCCAGCGCGAGGTTTCGGCTGTCTCACGCAGGTCTGGTCATACGTACTTCGGCGTGTTGTATTTACCGCGTATATCAGGTAAATTGGTTAATGCATCTGTCTTTTAACTTGCATCACCATAAACGCACCGCAGAGCTTAATTAGTTTGGGAAATATAATTACCATTGTGTGTACCAGATTCTTTCATTCTGACGGTAGTTACCGAATCGTAGCTAAAGAGCTAATAGCTAACTGTTGAAGCTAATAACATGGCGCAGGCTAAGAGGGCCGCTTTTGTTCTTGTGTCTGGGTGCGGTACTGAAGGCCATGCATCTTGTCTTAAATAAACGAGCTTCTTGGTTTCTAATTTACAAACATCTCTTTTGCGAAATCTCCAACTTTTATCGAAACGCCTCAAAAGCAGAAATATAGTCGAATGAAAGTACATGTAATGCTAAAGCTACACATTGTTGTGTCGCTAACTTAAACCAGAGTGATGCCGTTATCGCGCTTTTTGTGAAGTGGTCGCTTTAAATCTTAAATTAGGATTACGTTGACGTTAATTGTGATTATTGTTGCAATTTAGATATTTTTGGAACGCATTTTTGCAGATTAAAACTACAACGCTGAGATTTTTGACGTGCGAAATACCGGTTAGCACTATCAGGCTACCTCAAGATGGCGCTCCTAATGGATATAATAATTTCCTAAAGTTGCGTGAAACTGATTCTAAAGGCGGCTGTGATCACTTAGAACTTTAGAGCAAATGTTGAACATTTACACGCTACAGGCAAAATCATATTGATAATAACCCATGTATCAGAATTGGTTTATGTGGGATCCACATGAAGTACCACAGGCTGTCACTAGTACTAGAAGAGCTGAAGACGAACAAAAATGAACCTTACATTTAGGATATGAATGTTTGAACACTAAACGAGATAAACATTTGTAAAAAGTTGTTTTGGATTAGGATAAATGCAGTGACTGTAATGCTGTATCCATATCGCCTGACTATTGATAGGACTTCTCTGCATTTATTACTTCTGATCTGAATAGAGTTCTTGTCATTTTCCTCAGGCACTGTGATCAGTCATGGCTGATGAGGGATATGTAGTACGCATCAGGGGTCTCCCTTGGTCCTGCTCAGTGGATGAGGTACAGAGGTTTTTTTCAGGTATGTAAATTTTAATTTCTGTTTTATAGTTTATATATAATAATATATATTTAAGATACCTCAGCAATTAAAGTCACTGGAAATGATTTGATGGTGATAATTTTCAAATGCAGACTGCAAAATTGTCAACAATGGAGGCGGCATTCACTTCACGTACACAAGAGAGGGACGGCCTAGTGGAGAGGCATTTGTCGAGTTGGAAACAGAGGAAGACCTGAAAATTGCAGTGAAGAAGGACAGAGAAACTATGGGTCACAGATATGTGGAAGGTATGTGCAACTGTTTACAGATAATGACTCCCTTGTGATAGTCACTGTAATTGTCTCTGCTTGAAGTTGTGGTAACTGATTGTTTTTCATTCTGTCATATAGTATTTAAATCCAACAACGTTGAAATGGATTGGGTCATGAAGCACACTGGTCCAAATTGTCCAGAGACGGCAGGAGATGGGCTTGTTCGACTGCGGGGCCTTCCCTTTGGCTGCAGCAAAGAGGAGATAGTACAGTTTTTCTCAGGTAAGATTAGTACTTAT
>JAUBNQ010000002.1:8074379-8087347 GCA_032353495.1 Ctenopoma kingsleyae | reverse complement strand
GAGTTGATTCTGTCAGTCGCTGCTGTTAGCTGAGGAAAAGAAAACCATGCACTCAGTCAACTAAAACACACCCAATGCACTCAGTGCTTCACTTACAACAACCCAACAACTATTCACACGCAGTTCTTCTGACCTCTTCTACAAGTTTACTGTTGGTCTTCTCTAGAGAGTCCATCTTAATCTGAAGATCAGTGACAGTGCAACTTAGGTGACGATTTAACTCCTCAATGTAGTGCTTTTGATCTAATATTGCTGTCATCTTGGCATCACTGAAACAGACAGAACAACACCTTTTGAGTGTGCATTTAGTATCAAATAATTACTCAGCCAAAGGCAACAATTCAAACTAAAATAACTATACAGATCAGTTCAAAACATTAGGAAAAAACAGTGAAGATGAGATGCTCAGTTCATTTGAAATCAGCACTCACTCTTTCTGAGTCTCACTGTTGACAGGGTCTTTCAGATAAAGGGAGAAGTCAATGACTCCCACCTAAATGAGACAGAGACACATCATTATGTACTTTGATCAAATTGATTCTCATAAAGAAGATGGAGGTGTGTGACTGCTGGAATGTGTACCTCCACAAAACCTGTCAGCACTTACTTGAGAATCAAGATCCTCTCCTTTAATACAAAGGTTAGCGTCAATTACATTGAGGCCCACCAGCAGCCCCCCCATCACCGCACCCTCCTCCTCCATCATGAACGCTCCAGAGTCATAAAACTCACTAAAAGAATGGAATAAAGAGATAAAGAAAAAAATTATAAAAGGGTGAGCCTGTCATGTAAACACGGTACTTTGTAGAACATCATGCTTGGCGCGAAATCCACATAAGTGATCGCTCCAACTAACCTCAGGAGGTCCTTGCGGTCAAGCACAGCCTTCATATAGTCGGCCACTTTCTTCTGCATGAGTGCCAAATGCAGCCAAGCCCTAGCCCTGCCCAGACCAGTTCTGAAAGTGAGCACAACAAAGTTAAACAGGTAATAATAAAATACATGTTGAACATCCCTTAAATTCTGAATTTATTGAGGAAATAGCAATAGTGTAATAGCATACTTAATTCCGGGCAGGTCTCTGGCACTTGTGGCAATGCTAACAGACTCTGGACACAACTTCTCAATGAGTTCCAGAGGTCCCCATATAGACTTGTTCTGACCAATGAAAGATTTCTTGGCTGTAAAAAAGTTAAACTGTCAAAGCAATTTCTGCACAATCTGATTCTGGTGTAATTTGAATAAAAATTACTTCAAAACGTCTGTCTCACCTTTCAGGCCATGTTTGAGGCAATGCTCCAGGACAACAAAGAACTGCTGCAGAGGAGGGTACTCCGAGTCCAGTGTCCTGCCCAGACTCAGGGAGGACTGAATTAATACTTTGATGCTCAGCTTCAACATGCTGAGGAGGTTGGCTCTTTCTATTGCCATTGGATCTTTAGAGGGTACAACTGTAATGAATGCAATGTACGGAAAATGCGCTGACATCAGATCAGTCAAACAGAAGAGGTCATGCATGTGACAATAAACATGTAGAGGGAAACGCTAAGACAGAACCGGGTGACCTTGAGCACGGTCACCAACCCATTAAAAACGTTGCTTGTCGTCGTGTGTCCTCGCAGTGACAATTAGAAAACTTACAGTTGAAGAGGAAGTAACTAAGATAAATCTTGGATGCATTTTTTCCAGCTTGGTTAAAACTTAAAAGTGTTAGTTTGGGCGTCTACGTTTGATGAGAGTCACAGCTTACCTGGGAGCTTTTTAGAAGTCCTGTTGAGACCATTTTCGGGCTCCTTCTCCGTCGGAGAGCTTACAGCGGATCCCTGTGAGGGATTTCTTGAGGCAGCAGCATAGCTCACCCCGCTGCTAATCGTTTCCGTGGCCTTCCGAGCCAGAGACAGGATTGGAGCTGACCAGCTGTTATCTGACACCGTCGGAGCAAACTTCTCTGTGCGGCCATGTCCGTCGCTGCTGCCGGACTCGCCGTCAGTCGTAGCCTCCGAAACCTCGGGCTCATCTAGCTGTGGTTTTATTTCGCTGTCCTCAACAGCTGTGTTTACTTCCCTTGTCTCGTCGGCCATGTTTGTCACCCCTCCCCTTTCTCCGAGCATTCACGTGACCAGAGTAATCACGCGCACTGGGACGTTTCCTGAGTGTACGCTACTGCCACCTACTGGACCGGAGTGTGAGGAAACCAATAAATAGAAGCTATAAAACGCTGTTTAAAAAAAAGAAAAAAAAAGAATTAAGCGATTATATCCTACAGTGACGCTATCCTATAAATTTCAAACGTAATTTCACGTTAACTCCTTAATGTAGATAACACATCTGCGTCTCTTCATCCAGTAGCACACGTCCAAGGTGTTATGTTAATTCTGTGGGGATATTTAAATCGAGTGTTTGTAGGCTATAATTCATTAGGCTCATTGTTTTATTGAACCCCATACGTCCTAACTTGAGTTAGATAATAAAGGTGTCATTCTGTCTCTTACCAACAACTCTCTGTATACCAACAGAAGCAAACCCATCAAAATGTCTGCTGCGAATAAAGGTCTGTTGTCAGTGTTTTTACATACACAGATCGATTCACCAATGGACCAAACACGTGTTACACATATGTATTATATTTTTAATTAACAACAGCATTTTAATGTTTTAGTAATATGTACAATACTGTGATCACAGTTATGGCATCCCTTTACATTTCTTACATGTTAATTTATCCTTATTAATATTTTATTTAAACCTGGAAAAAAAAAGTTATAAAATATCCTTTTGCAAAAATAAATAAATAATAAGTCATTACTCTTAATTAGATGTTATGAGAATAACCTGACTGGTGACTCGTAGCCACTCATTCTATAACTTTATAACTACAGACAATCTCGTTGGTCCAGTTTGTCTTCTGTAGACGTCACCACGATGCATAAATGACAGATAAACGACCAAGAACTGAAACCAACCTTCAGAGTTTGATTGAAGTGCAAAGTGTCGCCTTTGAGCCATTTGTAACCTCAACAATTCACCTGTAGTTCCTCCAAAATGAACTCTTTTTGTTCCTAGCTTTACCACGTGGTGGCACAGACAAGCTGCATTACTTAAAACCTCCTGAAATGTTTGCTGTTATTTATAGGCTCTGTGAAAATCACAGATCAGTCAAGTTCAGCTCATGCTGCCATTGTGTTCTGTGGTCTGTTATTGGTTGTGTTATTCTACCATTTTTCAGTGTTACTGTAATTGTTTTATTTTGTGTTAATATAGTGTAATTTGTGAGAGGGCGACTTTAAAGGGCCATTCCACTGTTGTACTGTAGTACTATATGTGTGTGTATGAAGTGGATGAATTGACAGTCTATCATTCGAAATGATAGTAAAAATGAAAGCCAAAGAAAATATTCTAACATTTGAGAGCTTTAGGAGCAATTAATCTTTTATTTTTTATTATTCTTTTGGTTGTTTTTTTATTAGCCTTTTTTTGTATGTCGTTTCTCAATTACCTTATTTCTGTTATTTTGTTATGTGACTTCTCATCATTTCCCCTTAGCTGGTTATGTTATGGAGTTTATGTTTTTAAGAAAGCTTGATCAGCAGTGTCAGTGCAGCAGAGTAACAGTTGTGGCACAAACCATTTCATGTTTTTAACATGATTTTCTTAATCCTAAACATTTTAAGACTTTAGTGATTTTCAACTTACTACTGGTTCTAGTTTGGGAAGTGCATGTATGTGAAATACATTAAACCTCCCTCTGTGCTGACATATCTACTAGCTGCAAAAAAAAGTTTATCAGATGTATAAGGAATTGATGAATATATATAATATATAATAAATGAATGTGAAAATCCTTCTAACATCCCTGTAGGCGTGGTGTAGTGAGGAGCTATAAATACTGCGGTGCCTCTTCACAGACGCTCTTTCACTCCGCTCCTCTCAAGCTGGAACAACACAAGCGCACCATCCGTCTCAAATAGGCGGAATTAATTCATTCAGACTTACCAACAAAAAAAAAAAAGAAAAAGAAAAAAAAGGAATATTTAACGCCGGAAAACGTGGAAGGAATACATCGATTTAAAAAAATATTTTTCCTAAATGTCCCCTGGAAGTTTTAACATGAGGATTTTCAGTGTTGTGCTCCTGCTGGTTCACGCCTTGGGTAAGTTCCGCGCAGCCTCATGTAGGATCCTAAGCGTGCGTCTTTTCCTTTGGATTATTGTGTTTAACATTTGCTCTGTCTGCCTGCCTCAACCTCACAGGCTCCGACGTGTCTCTTCTTGATATTAGTGCAGATAAATCTGTCAGTCCTGACTGTAACGTCTTGTAAACTTTATAACTTAGAAGGCGTTTTCATGATGCCAGGCTATTCGGGAGTTAATGGGGTCATCTCTCTATTTTAGAGCATGCTTTATGTAACTGGATACATTTATTTTTAACTCATATTCTTGCCTGACATTAGCTAACTGTCTGCCCATGCATTTTGTGTGTGTGTGTGTATATGAGAGAGGATATTTGCCAACTTTTATTTGCTGCCTATTACATTTCTGCCCCGCTGAGGGAGGATTTCTTGGCTAGTTTCCACTCACACTGAAATGCTGTGGAGCAAGGAAGTGAACAGACTACCTATCAGAGGCATCCTATGTATTTGAGCTTGTGCATTTTCTAAGAGAGCTTGAGATCCACTCTGGGCTTGTGTGCACAACATGTTTCTACTTGTCCATAGAGGTCCTGCCCACTTTGGCACACCAACTAGTTTTAACTTAAGGTCCCCTAGAGGAAGTCTTTTTAAAAGGTGTTTTAAGGGTTCTGTTAAAAATGAGCAAGAAACAAGCAAAATCTTGATGCACATAGTAACATTTTAAACATTTCTCTCCTCCAGTGGTGTCCAGACTGGCCAGTGGTGCTGCAGTTGACAGGTATGAGAGTGACAGGCAGCGGCACACAGCCGTTATCAACTTTCTGGGCACAACCAAAGACAAGAGAGTAGCGGACGAGAGCAGAAGTGTGGATGCAACAACGGTGAAGTATGTTGAGGAAGGCGAGGAGGAGGGTTACGACTACTATGAAGATGAAGACTACTATGAAGATGGCATGTCTGGAGACTTTGAACCACGGGGTAAGGCAGCCAGTTTGGTTGTTTTCTCAAAATTGTTAAATTGACAACGGAAAAAGACATAGAAATGTAATTGTTGTTTACTCTGTTTTTGGATTTAGTTGCCATGTCAAGCAAACCCAAAAACCCATCTGCTGTCCTTGAGGCAGAAAGCACTGGGGGAAAGGTAACAAGAGTAAATGGAAGAAAGAAGGGTAAAGGCAAGGGAAGGAAGAGGAATCCGTGCCTGAAGAAATATAAGGATTTCTGCATTCACGGCACCTGTCAGTACCTGAGGGACATCCGCGCCCCATCTTGTGTGTAAGTATGAGCTCTACATCTACGTACGTCTCTACAGCTGCTTCTAAGGAAGGAATCTAATAATAAACTGAATTATTAACCTCTCAACCCTTTCTTTCTTTGTCCTCTTGGCAGGTGCCACCCAAACTACTCCGGTGAAAGGTGTGAGTTTATCACCCTGCCTGTGCATTCACCTGAAGGCTACAACCGGACCACAGCTCTGGCTGTAGTGGCAGTGGTGCTGTCATCTGTCTGCCTCGTCATCATAGCCCTTTTATTAATGCTCAGGTGAGAAAAATTTACCTAGACTCAAACGGACACACTCACACCCATACACACACACATTTTCTAGTAGTTCAACTAAAATAAGGTAGACTCAGAAAATAATATGAACAATCTCCCTTTTCTTTTGTTTATTACAGGTTTCACAAGCGGGGAGCATATGATGTAGAAAGTGAAGAAAAGGTCAAATTAGGGTCAGCGTCCAACCACTGAGGAGATAAAGTGGGGTGAGTAGTGAGGGATATGACTCCTCACATATACTGACAAACATCTTGTTATTTGTCGCCAGAATAAAATGAGATTTTACTCATCGTCATTATTTTTTCACATTAGGCAAAGATACGGGAATTCTACCTCAAAATAGTGAAGGTTAACCGCGAGCGGAGGTCCTACAGGGAAAAGGAACATACATGAAGAAGGAAACAGAGGATGACTGCCTAACCCTTTGCTGAACAGTCAGATGGAAAATGGGCAGCTGTATTCCTGAAGCCTGAGAAGAAGTTGGGCCATCTGAAAGTGGAATACTAAATGTCCCAGAGGATGGACTGAGATGAAACAAGCATTTGGTGATGAGAGCAAAAGAATGAGAAGAAAAAGCAGGAGCATGCCCAGACTGTGCTTCTTCCTGACTGTGTGAGAAGAAAAGTCGTTTTAGACTGAACTGCACAAGATAACGTTTTAAACAATGAAAGTTCAACCTGGATTTTTTTTCTTCCACAGACAACATTTTGTATTTTCCTTCGCAAGTCCAACGTTTTGTTTTGTGTACAGTAAACTGTATATTTATAATTCTAATTTATTTATTTAAGATAACCGTATTTATAAAGAGTTTAACCACCTACAACACTTTTTAAAATAAATGATGTTACAGTTGTTTTTATATTTCTTATTGGATGATATTTATTTATGAAACAAATAAAAAAAACAATGCAGAAACTTCAAATACTTCATCAAAAGAGATATGATGCATAAGAATGGCTAATTTTGACACTCAGTAGATGATCAATAGCACTGTGATTGATAAATTGATCATTGAATAGATATGATCTTTGTTATTCTAATTATTTAGAGTAGTTTCAGTGAGGACAATGCTTTTGAGTAATGCCCTGCTCACATGCGCACAGTTACACACATTCACATTAGCCATTAAACAACTCCACCGTAGCAGTTTCAGGGTGTTGCTCAAAGGCATATTGGTGATAGTAATGCGGGAAGTGCAAGACCTGTTCCTTCACTCCCCCCACCCAAATTTATCCTGCAGGTTCGGGGATACTTACGACATATTAGGCTTAGCGTTCTGCTTCTCTGTTGTAATGACAGTTCTTGCGCTCTGGCTATGTACTGATTATAGGCAACACAAAAGTGTGCATGCAGCCTTTGTATAGTGGTGAAACATTTAAAAGGGAGTTACAGTAAATATGAAATGCACTACAGAAAGAATTTGGTATGAATATGCTGTATCATCATGTTGTCTTACCACTCCCACATGTCCCAAGTTACGATGTCACACAAAAAAATGTGAATTCAGGTGTTACACCCTTTAAAATCCTGTCCTGCAGTTTTGAAGTGATCTTTATTCGTGATGTTTTTTCAGAGCAAAATAAAAAAAGATTATCTGACTTTGACTGAATTTTCGTACTTTTTCCTTCATCACATGTTTATTAGTGTTAATCGGTGTGTCAGACACCGTTACTGATAGATTGGTTAAGTATGGTCACACTCATTTTTGGGTTTTTTTAGGTTTCACTTCCTCGGTCAGACCACATTAATGTGATATTTTAAAATGGCTGGTGCATAATGATAACACTGATGTGTTCTTTTGGAGTTGTAATTATAGTAAACATAATATTTTTATTTCCCCAGTCTGACGTGGGAGCAACCACTTTTCACCAGAGCACCTGTATCCTGGCTAAGTCCAGTGCTCTCACAAGGCAAATATAGATATGGAGGAAGACAGCTTTTCTGGATATCTGGGTAGGCCGCCCAGTGTGGAGACCACTGTTTACTTTCTAATTGTTTTAAATTGTATAGTTTAGCAAAGTATTCTTGTAAAACTAAGCCTCAGTAACAGATCATTCATACAGCGTGTGGTAAAGACTCACTGCTGTGTGAATATATTGAGCCACGGGGAACAGATGTTTAGTGCGTAGGCCAGGGAACACCTGATGTTCAGCTACAGCACATCACACCACAGCACCACACACCATTACTCACACAGCCAACAGATGTCATGTTCAAAGACACATTACCAACGAGAACATCTGAGACCTGAACCAGCCGTCAGTGCCACGGGGTTCACGGAGACCACATACAGAAAATACTAGCAGGATGCAACAATGTTGTCATGTGTGCCGCACGCAGGTTTAATGGGTGTAGGGACAGTCAAACGACCCAGCTGGACTCAAAGGCAGACTGAGACCCAGCCAAACGTTAGTCACCCCTTGAAGTCACCTCCTACACGGATGTTGTTACACCAACACTGTGTGTGTGTGTGTGTGTGGGAATGTGGTGGAGTAATGGCTTGGGTTCTGCATCTGTGTGGGTTAAATGGGTTAACCAAACCATTACATACAAAAATCCACAGCAAAACATGAGTGTTTACATGTTTGCTATGGAGTCATTTTCAATCATGTGTGGGTTTGATTCTCATACTTTCTATATATACTGAATAAACCAGATAGTGTAGGACTTGCGTTTTCACACTGGGGGATGGTAGTTAAAGACAGATCACGGTTTAACTGAATGATAAGGGTGTGGCATCTGATTCAGTACTCAGCACTTCTCATAATATTTGGTGAGTAACTGAGAAAAACAGCAGTTCAGCAACTTTATCAGAAAGAAATCAAAAACCATCCATGCACATGTGAACGTATTTGTATCTGCTCACTTTGCATTTTTACTGGACAAAACTTTCTCTGTGCAACTTTTATGTTCAGCAACATTCATAATATAATTTGTTTATCAAGGGGCAAATGTACAAACAGACATAAATACTCATATAATGTATATAAAAATCTAAAAATAAACAATAAAGAGATAGGCCTCTCATCTCTTCTTAATTTGATTTAGCATTATGCCTCTATAACATGTGATGGACAGAGTTTAAACTCAGTGCATCAGGACCAGACTTTCTTCTGTACTGAAACTTACATAAAATGTGTACATATTCAAAGGCATGCAAACGTGTACATGTCTTTGTATGTGTGACAGAGGGCTAGTCATTTACAGTACGGGAGCCACTTAATCCCGACCTCTCAATGTCAAGTAGCAGAGCACACAGAAATAGTGCAGTGCAGTCATGCTCACATAGCTGCTATTCCCGGGGCTGATGGCCACCAAAGAGCCTGAATGCGCATAGAGAAGGGAGTTTGTTGAGTTTTGTTGGTGGTCCATCAGCCAGTTTACCTTGTAGGGCAGAAACTCCACGTGTCCCTTGTCCTTGCCAACTGGGTATTGTGGAATTTTCCCTAGAAACCCTCAAAGAGGATACTTCCACACCTCAGAAGGCATTTCCTTGTGGCTTGGCCAAAAAGAATTGCCACATTGCCATGGGAATAAACAACACAAAAAAAGACTGCTCTTATTTTTTGATACTTTTTATTCAGCAGTTGTTTACATCAAGCTGTGCTCACAGGAGTTTCAGATTCAAAATGAGGTACACATTAAGGGTAAACAATCTTATGGTGATAATGTTAAAAGTTTAATGTTATTATTACATATTAATATGTTTTATGTTGGACTATTCTGCTCTGACAGCTTGTTAACCTCAATGGGACATACATGGTAATAAAAGGTTGACAAAGAAAGTAAAGAATTATAAAAAAAATTATAATGTTGCATAGTTATAGACATCTAGTATATTAGTATATAAAGCCTTTACGAAAAGGTCTAAATCTTTCACAGAGTAAACCACTCCGCTGTCTTGATACATTGCGAAATGGACTTGAGCAATCAGCTCCTATAGTGGTTGCATTGGATTGAAACAGTGTGAGGAGGGTGAGTTTGTTGTGAAAGGTGCTTCCTGCCCCCGCCAAGGAGCAACAATGGGTAATTTCCAAATTGATATGGAAGTGCGCACGCCAGCAGTTGGTAATATAATCATTCCTTGGCCACATATCATCA
Source organism: Ctenopoma kingsleyae (assembly GCA_032353495.1). Taxonomy (NCBI): domain Eukaryota; kingdom Metazoa; phylum Chordata; class Actinopteri; order Anabantiformes; family Anabantidae; genus Ctenopoma; species Ctenopoma kingsleyae. Next base: position 8,077,560 of record JAUBNQ010000002.1, on the reverse strand, counting down.
ACAGGAACTCATTATTATCCGATGTTAATGAGTGTGTGTTTGTCAAAGTCTGCTTTAAGTGTATGTATGTATTTATATATATATAAATAGTGGTGTTTGCTATTTAGAAAATAAAACATTTTTGCATATGTAGCATATTTGTATAGCACAAGTAACTGTCCCCACCTGTCCCTTTAAAGTTGATATGACATACCTGCACAGCCTCGGTGTGTGACTCAGGCCTGACTGATGAGGTGCAGACAGAGACACAGCTATTGCTACATGACAAAGAGAGTCTGCGACGGATCAGTGAGACACAATCTCCGCCACCATGTTTACATGGCGCGGACATCCAAAGAGCAGGAGGGCAGGAAGGATGACAGGAATGAAGAGGTGTGAGGGATAAGGTTGACACAGTTATGAGTTCAGGAGCAAGAGATGAAGAGAGTTGTATGGAGAACGGGTGAAGGTGAGAATGTCTACTTGGAGGGTGTTGACTTGTCTTTGCCAGTGTGAGGATAAAAAAGAATTAAACAAGTGGCATCACTCTGTCAATGCCTATTATGGGTCTCAGTCTTCCTTCTCTGCCCCCTTACTTTGATTAGCTTTAGTTCCTGAGCTAACCTCTTTATTCTTTATTCTCATCCCTCATACATTCCTGTCCCCTCCTCCATCTCCTCATCCTTTTCCTGTTCTTTTTCTTCCTCTTCCTTTTACTGTACCTCTGAAACTGACACATGCTTAGAGCCAGTGAACTGGCAAACGCACACAACGGCCTTAATTCCCTGCAGCCAAAGCAGCCCACAAAATCAGAAATATTAAGTAATGAAAGGTCATTTTTCATTAATTTGGGAGATATTTACTTTCTGACCAACACCCTTAATTTGTTAGATGAAAAACTAGTTATTCTTGACTCATGCCTTCTTGCTCCACTACTTCATCGAGGCTGGATATTTCACTTAACCTCAAACATATTTCTTTGTCAACTGCACAAGGAACTACAAGGGAAGTGAAAGAATGGTGTCAGCTAACAAAATGACCAGCCTAAATGTGCACCACACTGCATGGGCATTATATCTGTCTCAAACATGAGCTTAAGTGTTCTTATCAGCTTTTACACTTATATGTGGGCAGTTGCATTAAAGTAATAGTTTGATATTTTGGGAAATGTTGTATTTGTTGTCTAGACATTGACGAGAGGAACAAAACCATCACTATGTTTACATTATCTTGTGCATTACCTATGTAACATGATGTAATTACATTGGTTGGTGTTACAAAAGAAATCATGGTAGTTTCATAAATGTTATTTATCAGATCATTTTTATCTTGAGAAGCTTATGGATTAAGGATACAAAGTGGACAGGTTCACAGTTTGCTTATAGGATCCTCAAATGACCACACGGCTGTTTTTTATGTTAGTAATGTTGCAAAAGCAGCTCATGTGAGGCCCAATGCCAGCAGGAGCTGGGAGAGATACCAGCAGATTCCCCTCTGCTGATGTCACCCCGCTGGACAGACACTTGTTATGTATCATGGTCACACTATTAAATTCTCACTAAGGTCTATTTAGACTCCTAGGAGGCTGATGGTGGCATCGCATTACTTACTGGGTAAGAGGAGAAGGGAGATTTAGAGACAGAGAGAGAGAGAAGGACTGGAGTTAGGTTAAGAAAGGACAAGGAAAGGTGGCAGGAAGAAAAGAAACAACAGAAGAACAGAGGAGTGGAGAGAAAACTGAGTGTTATTTACTGGGTGTAAATGACCATTTCCACCACACACACACACACACACACACACACACACACACTGAAAAACCAAATAACGCATAAAAACAGCAGCATGCCAGCAAACAGACAGGAAGACTGGATGACTGCATGCTTGACTCATCTGTTTTCTCTGCCCCTTACAGTATGAGCTGTGGTTCTATGAAATTAAAGAAAAACTCCTCCCATATCCGCCCAGTGTGTGTGTTTGTGTGTGTGTGTGTGCACGCTGAAGCAGGAGCCTAATGGTGGTTTTAGAGGATCAGCCCAACGCGTGCTGGCCAGTTGAGCTGGCTGACACCACAGCTTATGACAAAGGAGAGGCAGACGGATGTCAGAGCAGACGGCAGCAGGCTCTGGTTACCGCAAGGAGTGGGCTGCAGGCATTCTTCTTCCTTTGTGATTGGCTGCTGTTGAAACTGAAGAACAGCTCACCACTCCTCTACCATCACTCACCCCCAAGGCAAACATTTAAGCATCTGCATTGTTCCAGTTTCATCCTGTTATTATATATTATTATTGACACTAATATTTGTATTTGTCATCGAGGCAGGACAGTAATATTGTTGTCCCTCCAAAGAATGGCTCAAAAGAACTATGTTAGCGTGCTCACAATGACAATACTAATACAACTATTATCATTGCAATATTTATAATGTTAGTAAGTATGTAAGTACTGTATGTAAGTACTGTATGTAAGTACTGTTTTTCACCTGCACAAGATAAAATGTATGTCATTCATCAATAACACGTTATGGTAGGTAAAAAGGTAGAGGATCACTAAAGTCAGTAGGATACATTGACATTGACTGGGACAGTGACTGTACCAGAATGTTGTTTTAGAGGTATTTAGGGGGGGAGTCTATAGTATAGCTGTTGATAGACTGGGAAGGAGTCTAGGTTGTTATCCTCCCTTCTATATAATGGAAAACCCATCACCAAACCTAGAAAACTTAGGTAAATGAATGAATGATTTTCCATCTTTTGAATTTCTTCATTCATCTGGTTTATTCCAAAACAAATTTACATTCCCCCTGTAAGGCTGCCTAAGCAGCCCACAGGCTATTAGTGAGGTCTGTGACCTCAACAAGACTTTCCCTTCTGCTGCACTCCATCTATCCATCCACCCACTGTAACTCTCTTGCTGTAGCCTTGAGACAGTGTGGGAGCTGTTCACAGAGCAGGAATGCAGAAAGAGCGCTCAGAGCTCAGCTTCTGAAGACCAGAAAAGGGCGGAGAAGAAGGCAGGAGAGGGGGATTTTTCCTTGGATGAGGTCATGGATGATGGCTTCTCTCAGAGCGAGAGCTGAGCTTGTGGTAGATGCACCCCTGGCCGTCCTCTGCCAGCATACACACACACACACACACACACTCTCACACACACACACACACACACACACACACACACACACACACACACACACACACACACACAC
>JAUBNQ010000002.1:8053915-8074279 GCA_032353495.1 Ctenopoma kingsleyae | reverse complement strand
CACACACACACACACACACACACACACACACACACACACACACACACACACACACACACACACACACACACAGGGAGAAAGGGCTGAGCCCATGGAAGCACATGGTTGGCAGAGAGATGACATATAGTTTTCAACTCTTCCCATTACACCAGAGCTAATCTCTCAATCCAGATTGCTCTGTCTTTATCAACACACCACACATGACAGCCAGCTTTGCACAAGGCAGTAAAGTCAAGCCCCAGCGGGCCACTTTAGCGGACCCAGCCATGTGAAAAGCCGTGCTAAAATCTGCCCTATTACTAACTGAGAGATGGAAGTGATTAGTGACACACTACAATTAGCATGCTCAGCACGAACAAATGCACCAACACAGCTGATTCAACAGTGATATTGTCTCATCTTGAAGAGTGATCTGATTGTGTATTACTGTACTGATTGGATGAGGAATACTGGTTAGTAGCAACTGTTGAGGTGGCAGGATGATGACGGTTATTATTGTGATTACTCAGCCCCTTTTCTTCCCCATGTGTGAGTCACACAAACCAACGCTCTGCGGCTTTGTGCCTCAGTGTGAAAAATATCTCTCATTCCTTGAGCCCCCTTCCCCAGCGTGGATTTAGGGAATGTGACATACCACCAAAGCTTTGTCAGGGGAAAGTAGGGCCCCCTTCTGAATGTGACACATCCCTGTGGGAGCACTTGTTTTTATACGTTCTCTGATCCTCACCCTGTGAGCTGTTTTAGTTGGAATCACTCTTTCAAACCAACCCAAACTGTCACTGTCACATCAAGATAACAGTCGATCATCAGGTGATGTTCAGTGGCTGCTCACTGTCTGACCATCATAGTTTCTGCAGTGTGTCTGACACTGTTCAGCAGCCTCAGCTGCCATTTGGCTGACTGAGCATATTTAGTTGGCCACATAAATGACTGAAGACCTCTGGGTGCTTATTTAAGATCTGCACTGATCAGTTTCTACAGGACATACCTGTATTGCGACTCAGGGGACTGTGGGATCTCCTGTACTGTGGGACTGACCTGTTTCGCAGGAAAGAGGGAGAGGCCAACATTTTTTCAACAAGTTTTGCTTTTTCATTTAACCAGTGACACTTGTCAGTGTCAGTGGTTGAGAAGATTTAGTAGCTGCACTAAATACCTCCTTTACTTATTTTTACAATGACTATGGAAATAATTTGGTGTCTGCAGGACTTCTACATAACAAAAACAGATCTGGACTTTCAGGTTTCCCTTGACACTACATAGGTTGTGTTTATCCTGCTATTTTTATATCACATTTTCATAACTGTCACCTGTGGAATTCAATCACAGTCATCCCACCTGTTTCATTTTCTCTTTATCTCTCTCACACACAAAGAGAGCTGAACTACATCACCCCAAAGCTTTAGATCTATTCTCAGACAGTGGTTTCATTGTCTACAGACTACAGGTGTGTGCAACTCCGGGAGTTCCCTCACAATAATGACAGGCTCTTCACTGCCATCTTTATTGCCGCTGAATTCCAGCCTTCAAACACTCCCTCCATATTTCTGTTCTGATTTTTGATATTCAGGTCAGGAGTTGTGACACCTCAGCTCTTCAGAAACCATGGGTTTAGTAAATCAAGTAGCAGCACTGTGACTGGCCACAACATCCTTCTGCTTCTGTGCTTTTTAACAGCTTCCTTTCCTCCTTCCGCTCTACATACATCTCAGCAGGGTATCATCTCGCCCCCTCGTCCACCAACAAAGACCCCACATCAAACATAGTTTGGGCCGGCCAGGAAGTGACATCATCACATCACAAGTCTTTGTTCAAGAGGCTTGGTTCACCATGGACTCATGTCAACCCCTGCTGGGCCCCAGGTATGAATAGTGGCTGTTGCAGTGTGAGTAGGTACTGGCTACTGTCCAGGACATTCCTCCCCCTCCTGTGTGTGTGCATGGGCCCTTATTACAGCTCCTTTTATAGAGAAAACAGGAAGGGTAAACCAGCAGTAGTACATCCAATGGACTTACAGTAGTAGTAGTAGTAGATTTTTTTCCCCCTACTATGTCCACTGAATCAAACAGCATTATAGAGTCTGTGCCAGCATTTGCCATCCATCTCTATAGTTACTGAAAGCAATGCCAAACTGGGAAAACAACATCATAAAAGAAAATTGCTGTTGCGTTTTACAGTCATTATTGGATTGTATAGCTGGGTGGGTGGGAATAATTCTTTGCACATGTTTCTCTCTTTGTGAGACTGAAAGAAATGTTTTGTGTGTCACTGAAGGATTACAGCAGATACAGAGGATGAGGTTACAGTTTTCCTGGTCAAGGTTAGTCAGTCATCTCTAGAGCTCCTACCTCTGAGGAGATAGAAACTTTTTCCAAGTGTAATTTCTTTCTAAGTCTTTATTTAGTATTATTTTAAATTTTGAGACCTAGAAAATATCTTCAGTTTTCTTATCTTTCATAGTTTCATCATTATCACTGTGTGTGAGTCAGTGTAGTAGTGTAAACGTCTTAAACAGTGACTTATCCAATGATGTCACACAATACAAAGCAGAATTAGCAGAATTATGATATTGTGATATATAAATATATATATATATGTATGTATATGCCTTTTTCTCATTGGTTAGAAGGGTGAGGCTCACAGAAACATCTCTACACTGCTGCCAGGCTGTTCGGTGAGTCTGTGTTGCACATGTTCTTCCCCCAAGTGGCCAAAAACTGAATAATGCAGCTTTAAGTCACATTCATTGGTACCAGTGATCTAAATGTAAACAAACGGGTAAAAAACAAGGCTGGAACCTCTTTAAAATTGATTGACAGGTCTAGTGCTGGCACTAGGAATCAAACTAAATACATTTGTTAAAACCAATAAAAAATAAACCACTACTGAAAAATAAACAAAATGCAGCTTGTGCACCTATAGTTCTAATTTATTAATATATTGGCATTAAAGCCTAAGCAGGATTTCTATTTATTTATTTATGTTTTTTTGTTTGGCAGACATTTATCTCACGCCTCCCTAACTCTTGCCCTACACATTTCTTCATGTTTTGCTTCCTGACACAGTTTTCCATTCTCTTATCTCGGTATCAACTTTGCTTCACAGCTGGTAAAAATAACCCGTCTGTCAAGATCATTGTGTCTATTTATGCTGTAGTAAACAGTAACACACTGTTGTCTCACTTCATGTGTTTCTTCTTGGTATTTTCACTCTTTTGTAATCTAAACCTTGCACATTCTTGGGCTCTGGATGCATTTGTGTCTGTGTGCATGTGTGTGGTTATTGTGTGTGAAAACGGGTGGATCCTTAGACAAGGGGAGATATGCTGTCTGAACTTAGACAGTCTCTTCCTCCTTGCTGATTACTGCACAGTCATGAGCACCACAAACGGAAACACAGACAGGCACACATCCACTAAACAAAGACATGCACAGACACACACTGACAACATACTGCTGAGTCTCCACACCCAAGAAAAAGCCCATCTTGCATAAACACTAAGATTGTTCGTTGTTTTCCTTTTTTCCAGTATTCTGTACCTTACCAACATTGCTCGGTTTTTTTCCTTGTGTCTGTCAGTGGTGCCATTTTCAGAAGCTTCTTTAGAAGTGGGTGTTTCTAGCCTAAAGAAATGAGCTAAAAATAAACTAAAAGAGGGAACTGGGGAAAGAAGAGGATGTGGAGGGATAGACACTAATGTCTGAGCATTTAGTTTGTATTTTTGCCTGTTTCTACGTGCAGATACACACACACACACACACACACAGTATGCTCCGACTGACTAAATGAGGGCTGGTAAGTTAATAGTTGTTTGCTAATGTGTCAAATAAATGCTAGTTTGTTGTTGATACATTTACAAAATAATAAAAAGACATTATATTTGGAGTGAGTACAGATTGAGATTCATCTTCTAGTACTCAATAAAACTTCTCTGTAGGTTAGCGTTTGTACTCAGGTTAAGGTCAGCAGACACTGATGACTCTTACTGACATTTTGCTCCATCTTTATTTCAGTTTCCTTCTACACTGGAGTCACTGTTCCTGCTAAAGCTATTCTTTCTTGTGCGTAGGACTCAGGATGTAACTCAATCTGTAGTAGTGACAAAGCTCTTTCATCATTGTTGTTCAATGTCCCACTGTTTTCATCACCAGAGTACAATTTACGGTCAATATAATGTAAGAATATAATGGGGTGACCTTGGTCCAGTTGGTAAGGCAGGCAGCAGTAGTCTACACACCCCAAGGTAGGTGGTTTGCTTCCTGATTCCCCCTAATTCCTGTCCCTGGACAGGACACTGAAACCTGAACCCTTGGCGCATTAAAGCCAAGGGTGTCCGCAAGAATTTCCCCAAGGGGATTAATAAAGTATCAATCATTATTATTATTAATATCTTCTCCCTCTTTGGTGAGAATTGGTGCAGTTAGCAAAATAAATAAATGGATAGAGATTGAGAATCTGAGATATTGTCCAAACAGTGTTCTTACCGGAAACTTCATTACCCACAATGCTACTCAACTACTGACAGTTGGATTGGTGATTTTGGTGTTTTATGCTAACAACACCTATTGTACCCTATGTTGTTTATGTTATGTCGTTGCTGTTTTCTCTGCTGTGAGCTCTGAATGACTAACTGTAGTGATTTGTTTACATTGTTAACAGGCTGACACTTCTCTTTCTGGATTTATTCCATGTCTTAAGTAAATTGTGGTTTTGCTATATGCATCACTGCCCCTAGTGGACATGCATCCATCGCACGAGTATAACACCAATACAAAATTTATATGAATGTAACCCGCCTATGTTCACTTATGTGCAACACGTAGAAGCATAATTTCAACATTAGGAGTTGAATACAACCCTCCACAAGTTTGACCATGGGTGAGTGTGCACTGTCTGCAATAATCAAAATATTCAAACCGTGAATGAGAGCTGAATACTGGTCTCAAATAGGGCACCCAGTCAGTTGTCTGGCACACATGAGAGAGTTTTCATAACTGTGAAAGTCCACTAAATTTATTAAAACTGTGGAAATTTCCCTTTAACTGTGATCTTGTGCCAGTACAGATGTGTGTACTCTGTCTTTTGGAAACATGGGATAGCTGTCATGGAAGGGCAGACTAGGAAATATAGCTGGAGACTTTAAAAGGAGACTTTTCCAGTTCTCACTATTGTTGTCTTACACAACACCTCTCTAGTAGGCGAGTACAGTATATGTAGGGAAAAAGTCGTTACTGCTAGTTTCTGTTTAATCAGTAGCTAGTAATAGCTCTGTTTGTCGCAGTTTGTGGGTTTCACCTGCTTCACAGAAAGTGCAGAAAGTCCATTATTCTCCACATGTGCCACTTTTCTGGTTTCCCCCTCTGGGTCATAAGATCCCAATGTGACCAAAATCCACTTTGTAAATAATCAGACATGCACAGATTATGCATCCTGGTGTGACGGTGAGATGATAAATTGAAAGACACGAGGTGGTCAGTGGTCAGTACATTCTTTCATCACATGACACTACTGCTGTGTCAGCCATATATGGGGCATCGTTACCTCTAAGAACATAATACAAGGGCTGTTTGAACCTGCAGGGGACAACCAGAAGCACACAGTATCAAATGTCACAAAAACTGCTTCTCTGTCTTGTCCTTCATCGACCTCCAAACCATAAGTGGCATCCTGAGTCACTGTGATGACACAACACAGCAGCACAAACACACATGCTCATACACCTGCATGCACCCTTTAAGACCATAGTTCTCACAGTTATTTGAATTAACAATATTCAGATATGTGATTAAATTTAGGGCTCCCACGCAAACCTCTTCCTTCTCAATTCTATTAAAGTCTTTATTTCCTTTGCACAATGACTAATGTGGTTTTCTCTCTAATACGCTTGAATGTGATAAAAAGTTCCAGTGCTCCGTTGACACATGTCACTCTCCACAATGACCTTTTCTCACTCTTTCCCCCTCCTTCTCTTTCCAGTTATGTTGTGTCTTTGTGGGTTGCCCGGCTGTGTCATGCTGCTGTGCCACCACATTCCTCCCTGACCAGTTCCTGTGCCGCCTCAAAACAGTACTAACAGGAGAGAAAGATTGAGAGAAGAACAGAGCGGAGGGCCAAAACGAGCAACAGTGACAAACAGAGAGACGTCAAGAGAGGGCGGTGTAGTGAGATCACTGCTCCTGTGATGTGATGGAAATGCTGGTGGCCTCAACATAGGCGCTGCATGATCATTATGATCTAAAAACTTAAAAAGATGACGTTTGACTGATCTTTATAAATTGTTTAAGGTAAGTACCTCCCTCTGAGGATGTGGCCTCACTAGCTCCGTAATAAGCAGTGGATCTTCAGTCTACAAACACAGAGAAGCTGAAATAACAAAGTGTTTGAAGTGAGGAAGTGTGATTGTTGTGAAGATGAAAGGAGGGGGGGGCCTCATCGAAGACGTCTTACTACAACTACTACAACTCTTGACCTTCAAATGAAAAAATGGAAAAATAAGCACTGCCTGGGTATTTGTTGGGAGGCACAATATATACAGACATACACACAATGCCACAATGGGGAAGCATTAACACGATGGTAGCACTTTCCCATAGTCCCCTCGAGTATGAGCACAACCGATGGGAAGCTGTTATTTCGGTTTTATGTTGGTATTTTTACACATGCAGTAGGAGTTGAAAACACACTTCCTGGTTGTGTTTGGCATTCATGGTGTCCAAAGCAAAAGGCTTAAAGTTCAAGACAAAAGTTTCCCGTTTACTTTGTTTTATGAGCTTTTTCTTTCTTCCATGGAATGTATGTAAAATCCTGTGAGTGCCTTACTTTACTTTACTCAAGCTAAGCGTTTCCATGTAACATTGTTATGTTAGGAGATAGTGGGGCACCAGGGCTTTTAAACCTGGATGTAATATGCAGTAATCGTAAGTAATGTGAGATAAGATCATTTGAAAGACTGACTAATGGAAAAGACATTTGATGGAGGCTATTGAACAATCGATATAGAAATAATATTACTTGTTTTAGGCCTTTAAAATGATATTATTTTGATCAGTGCAGGCAGTGTAGAGACAGTGAGCACGATTTGTATATAGCTCACCACACTTTGATGATATGTGGTGTATGCCATCTGCAGCTGTGAGTAGGCACAAGTAGGCTGTTGTTCAATTAGCTTTGTTAGACCAGGACATCTGTGTGTAAACTGACAGATGTCTACACACAGTCTGGGTGCTCATTTCCCCATTTTCCTTGTTTTTTCTTTATACATGAGTACCGAGGTAGGAGAGAGGTTTGTTGTACTTCTTGCTCTATCGGACTTGTGTTGACATATTCCGAGATCTCAGCAATTAATTTGGTGAGCCCCATGTTTTTATATCATCCATTGATTACTCTGTGTATTTGTGTGTCTATGTTTCAGTTCAAATGCAGGTTTGACAGACAGCACAGGTATGTGATAAATCAAAGGTGGAGGCAAACAAGCAAGAAGTGGCATGAATGGAAGGGAAGTACACGTTACAAGTGTAGCCTGAGGCCACCTTCTTCTCCCTCTGTACAGGTAAGACCTGAAGGAAACATGATTTTACACATGAAAGCCTGACTCACAAAGATGACACTGTTTTACACAGTGTCCTCTCTCTGTCTCTGGTGCAGTATGTGCAAGCCTCCGAGCTAGCTGAGTAACCTGAATAAACATATGGCAAGGCAGCACCCAGGTAACTTCAAAGCTCCTTTTACAACACACAAATCACATTTCACTCCAGGAATGTTCCACTGCCACGGAAACGCTTTTAGCAGCTTTCATTCATTTCATTCAGAGGCCGTGTTTAATTGCTTTTGTTTAACATGAAAGAGAATAAGCAGTGAATGCTTTGATCACCGGCACCACACCTGTGTGTTCAGACTTTCTCTACAAAACCAGGTGAAGAACCTGTACCAGTACTCAAACACCTGGCAAATGTAAAGGCAGGACAATATGGCACGAGATGTTCACGTGCGTTTACTATGACTAATAATGGAGCCCTCATGAATGTCTTTCAGAGGACGTCATATTTCTGAGGCTGCATGGCATTCCACGGGTTATCTAAATTGTTTCCATATCAGAACTGTGTGCCGAGCATTGTAAATGCATGTGAAGCATGTTTGACATTTCTAACAACAACATCACTGTTTCAACTGTAACAGAACATTATCATGCAGCACCTGAGAAACGTGAACCAGGGTTCCTGAGAAACGGCCAGTGACTCACTGTCATTGAATTACACGGGGTTATACAATGCAGTGACAACTGAGAAAGTGACATGACACAAGTCACTTATTGCGCTACGCATGCATGTGCACAGAAGTAGAGACCAGCAGGGTAAGTGACATGCTCATGTTTTTGGCATTTCATCCACCTCTGATCGACACGATGAGGACATCACCAGAAAATGCTGGATTGTTGCATGGACGGTTGGTCTTGTTGTGTGCACAGAGAATGAGCAACCAGTTGGTTTAGGCAGTATTTTTAATAACAGTAAATTACTTTTGAAAGCACTTTTTAAATGTAAATATGTAAACATGAGTCTCAGTGTCATATGTTGTGGCCACAATTATTAAATACTTCCATTACATTTTATAAACATTTAATAAACATCATTATAATTTTTTTTTATTTCTGTCTCTGTCACTTTAGTAAGACAAAAAGTTCTAAATACTACAGTACCCATAAGCTTTGATCATTTTTTCAGTGGAGAAGGTTGTGAATCACTGCTGAAATATTTCACTGTCACTGACCTATAATAACTGACACACTGCTAATTAAGTTTAAAAATCGAATCTACCATTTATACTAATTATTAGGTTATTTTAAACTTGCTTGTTTATTTTCTTAGAGAAATGTGAAAAACAACGTTGTGCAGGACTGTGAGTTTCTATATACTCAGTCAGGAGTTGTTTTTTTTTTTTTTTTTCTTTTACCAAAACAATGGATCTTGTGTAATGCAGTTCCTCATCTTTTGCAATAGTGATTCTAATGTGGGGGCTTCATGCACTGCTCTGAAAATGCTCCACCTTTCAGTTAGCTAACATTGTCTATGCAGAAAATAAAGCCAGAGTGTAGCTGTGAAACCACAATTTTTATTAGTGAGTGGAGACCAAGTCATAGCAAATATATGACATAATCTGGTAGACATACATCTTACATACATACAGTACCTTTTGCAAACTTTTCTGGTAATCAGGTGGAAGAGCTTGACAAAAATATTTTCACTCCACACTCTGTTTACAGTTGTGGGTTGGGACAAGCAGACGACCTAGTGATTCAGGTAGACTGAATGGTTTCAGACACACCTACAGGAAACAGTGTAAGTCACACCAGCAATATCACTGGGTTGCAAAACTCAACATTTAGTTGGCTGCTGTTAAATAAATTGAACATCAGCTTCAAAAACACATCACACAATATGTGATGACATGACATAATTAAACACATCCTCATGTCAAGTGAAGATGTACAATGGTGGACTAAAGGTCACAACAGATTTTAATTTCAGCCACAGCTCAGTGACAGAGATTAATACTGTTACCGTCTCTGTTGTGTGTACTGTTGCAGTCATTTATTCCTAAAGGTAGTCTGCAGCAAATATTTACAGTTGACCTTCTGGACTGTACAGAAGGCAGCTCTGACAATGACAAATCTAATAAAGTGGAAATTACACAGACTGCAGGCGGAAAAAAGAGGAAGATAAAGAGAGAATAAAAGTGAAATGCAGGCTTGCTTTCCTCCTTTGTCTTGCTTTTGATCAGATTTGTAAATCATTGCCTTGTCCGGTGGTTTCATTTCTTGAGAAAGATGAAGCTCACACCCATGACGCCAAAGTATTGGTTAACTTAAGTTAAGTAATTTTTTTTTTAGCTAAATAACAAACAACATATTTTATCTCTTATCCATAATGGCTAGAGATGGTATTTTTTCACTGTTAAATGTTTGCTCAAAGTCCACTCATGATAAAATAAACCCAGTAACCACAACATATCTCAAACACTGACCTATGTAACACACCTGCATCTCATGCTGTGTTGTATAAATTCACATTAACTGATGGCATCATCAGGATTAGTTCATACTGAAGTTTTTGGACCTAAAACTTCAGATGAAAGATGAAGAAACCATAGCTTAATGTGCTTTCATGTATAATTAAACAAAAACAGTATCAAGGCAACATGTTTATGAAGACATCGTTTAATGAAGTAATCCCTGATTGTGTCTTCCTCTTGTGTGATGTGTCTGAAATGCAGACAGTCATAATAAGATCAGTATCTCAGAGGTTGTTGTCTATGTAATGCTCTTGGGCTCCCCCCCCCCCAACCACCCACCCACATACACACACACACACACACACACACACACACACACAAACACGCAAGCAGTAACACTTCAACATTTTTTCCCTTTAATCCAGGCCTCTTCTGGTGCCTAGTCTATGTAAGAGGAGCTGACTATCCAGCCTTTCTCTCTAGTGGAGAATGTCACTATGATAGATCTCCATTCCACACACAGTCCTGACCTTCACACAATGCAGCTTTTGAAAGACTAAATGTCAGTTACTGTGTGTGTCTGTGTCTCTGTGTGTGTAGTAGGAAAGGGGAATCCCTGAGACAAAGTGTGTTTTTTTTTTACAAGCCCAGCATTTAAATTGTGCATTTAGCCAACAAAAACAAGCTTTCCAGGGTCTGCAGACTTTTTTTCTGGATAATGTGGTTACTTGTACTCTTTCACAAGAAGTTGATATATATGGAACAGAAAATGGGTAGATTTGAAGAAAAAGGGAAAGAAAATCCATTTGTCATGAGTAAAACAAGGCTGTCTACTTGGGTTTCCTTGTCTGAGTGATGCCTCCCATGATGAAAAGCCTTGTTTATTTTTCTATCATGGACCACACTCATATCCTGCAGGGAGGGAATATGCAGACGTCTCAGCTGCGCCTTGTGGATTATGTGAAATATGCAGAGGATGTGTGGGAGACAGACATATTCTGTTTGACGTGAAAGATGGAGATGAAATCAAGCAGACAGACAGTCTGATGACTTCGGTGACACCCAGTATCTTACCACTGTGATGAAGCAATGAAGGAGAGTACAGCCACATAACAGTCAATATCAGTGGTTGTATTTGTCACTGCAGACATGAGCATAAATTTTATGAGTTTGACATTGCAGATAGCAAGTAGGACACCATACATCTATAGACCAAAGTTGTGGACCGACTGCTATTATCTTTCACTCCACTAACATAGCTTTGTGGCTAGTCAGTAACACTGCAGTTATTATTTATGGTCATTCTTTTGTTACTTTAGGCTATGTTGAGAAGCAATGATCTTATCAGACTACTCATATGCAGACAAACTGTTCCTGTCTGATGAAAGTGTGTGGTGAGGTGAGCGTCGAAAGCTCTGTCTGAACGTGTCAGGACAACCTCTGAACCTGTCGTTACCTCACAGTGAGTGATCACTCCTCTCTCAACTTAGGAATGAAGCACAGGCTCCTGAAGACTGCCTGTGGTACTTTTCCAAAGCAGCACAAGATGGATAACAGCAATAAACTTTTATGTGATGACCAACTTTTTTCTCGTTGCTACTTGTGATTCCTTAACCTGTAATTTTGTTTCTTAAGCATGTGACAACACCATTATCACACAAACACACACGTCACAGATTACTGCTATCAACATATGCACGATTTAAAGCACCTCTGTATGTATAGTCCCTGTTCAGAGATCATAAAACAGCGGCCACTGACTAGAGCAGCTGTGCTTCAAATTTACTGCTAAGAAAATCTTTGTCACAGTCACAGTTTTTACCCCAGTGCATTTAAAAAATACACAGCAGTGTTGTAAGCGGGTGCACTTGGTAAAAAGGTGAACACAGAGGAACCATACTTAGTATAGAGTATACTGGGCGTGCATAGCCAGCATTTCCCCAACCCTTACTCTGTATTTAGCTGCTGACCCCCCTTAATGACAAAGATCTACAGAACCATCATGATCTCACCATCCAGGAGGCGCATGCATTCACATGGTCAGGGGACGGTGGGTGAGCTGAGGGTGTTAATTTACAAGATAACATGATGTCATTAAACTGGACACACACACCCTTATTGCAGCCCAGTCTTGACCCCAACACTCTTTGTTTAAAGATCTCTCTAGAAGTGTGTCTGCAAAAGGAAAAGGCTGAAGGGGGCTTTTCATTTTTTAGCAATTTGTCATGCAGTGACACGTGAAAAGAGAAAAAGTTCTCATCACCTGTCTGACGAGACACTTTTGGACACATTTGGAGTCATTGTTATTCAGGAGGTGGATGCGAGGGTGTATTTGGATGTACGTTATTAATACCTCAGAGGCACTCAGTTGGGGGGATTTGAGAGGGTTCTTGGGTTTCAGGTTCTGGTTTTCTGAGCTCATAGACAAATGTCCCTACATGGTGAGTTTCTTCTCCAGACCAAAGTGCTAACGACTTGGCCCCCACACTGAAGATACCAATCCATCAGACCCCACTGCTGCAGGGCATTGGTGCAACGTATATAAGCTGCTACAGCAAGCTGGCATAAACATCCACATGCTCAGAACATAAGCTGGATGCAAGCAAACGTGTGACTGGAGGGTCACACGTTTGCTTTGAATGTGATTTAAATCCCCAGAGAGCCTGGGAAAATCTCTGTGGGTTGGATGTCAGCCACTGTCATCTACCTCCACAATGGTTAATGTGGTAAACAAGGGTCTTAAGCCCTGAGCGCCCTGCTGGGACTGTTCAGTGGTCAGAAGCAGAAGGCTGTGGTTGTACTGGACAGCTCCCAGAAACAAACTTAAACAAGGAGCATATATGCACGCTCAGCATTCCTCATCTGCAACACTACAACCACATGTACAGTGAAAACAAGCACAAAAATACAGCTGAGTTCAATGCTGTTGAATTTGTCTTCAACAAATGTTTTTGTTAAATGTACTCTGTATTTTAAATATATTTTTCTTCTTTCCCTGTGCTTTAGTTATGTTGTTGTTGTTGATGTCTATTAATTAGGACTTCTGTAGTGTCCTGTACTGTATAATTTCCACAAATAACATTTAAGTAATAATGTAAAAAAAAACAACAAACTTGTGCAAGTACTGGCCTGTCTTGAGCTATGACACAGCGTATCTATCTGTCTGTTAGCTATTCTCTGACCTTGTCTGTCTGCCTGCTCTAATACTATCTGACATCGCAGACTGTGTGCCCGTCTATGTGTCTGGCCATCTATTTGCAGTATCAGACAGTCCATCGCGTTTGCATTTGACAGTTCATGTGTTATTTTGTCTGAGTGTCTGAGTGATGTCATTCAGGTGCAGTGTGCCAGGACAGACCAGGTGTCACCATCAGCTTTTTTTTTTTCTCTATGCCCTTTCTTCTGTCACCGGACACTTTCTAGCCCAGACTTTCTGTGGATGCATTCATAATTGCATGCTAAAAAATTACAATGTGAGGATGAGTGCAGGTATGCGCATGTGCACATTATGTGGCATAGTGTACGGCTGCAGATGTTGAATGCTGTGCTGTAGGTCCAGTACTACAGGATGACCTGTGACACTATTGTGGTCAAATTGTGAGGTGGTTTAAATAGTCAAGCCCTGAGATTGCACTGTGGTGACTGATGGGCCACACTTTCCCTTCCTTGTTCCCTGGCTGTCTGTGCTTTTGCGCGTGATGATGGATGCCCTGCCCGCTGTAAATATAGCCCTGCCCCAGCTAGTTAGCATGGTTTGCATGATCCAGGCTGGTGGTCATAAGTTAAATATATATCCAAAATAAATACTTCCAGATTCAATTCTCAACTGTTATTTAGACAGGAGGTATAATAAATCTCACGGAGAAAAAGAGTTAGAAAACCATTTTGTAATGAAGCAAAAACCATAGTTTAAACTTTGCAAAGTAAAGAAGCTTTGAAACCATAGAATGACACAGTTAGAGACCAGTGAAGGGAAAACACTGTGGTTCTGCAACTGTCTACAGAAGCTTTGCCCAGTGCTGTGGTGACTGTGGTGACGAGTCATTGCCATGGTTTCCATCTAAACTCTGATTTTGTTTCAAATACACTGATACTGCGGCATGGATGCTGTGGGTGGAGAAATGGAGACAGCCGGCCAACAACGACTGCAGTAAGTGACGCAAGTTGAGAGGCTGTGATGTTAGAGTGGCACTCAAATTGATTGTACTGTGATTGTACTAAACGTAGTTAAACAGCCATACCAGCTTCATGCAGGTTCTGCAAACAGAAGAACAATCGCACTTCCCACAGGTGACAGGTCAACACAGATCCTTTATCAGATCAAACAACCATCAATGTGCACATTCAGAAGTCTGGAACACTTTGCCACCCTCAAATCTGTGGGTTGTTGTCTGAAAATAGGCCACAGAGGTATTCAAAAAGGGGGAAATCGTTTTGATCTGGCAGAACAAGACAACAGACTCTTTGAGACTGGCTCAGAAAAAAAGAGTGCTGCCACAGTGACCACACTGGTAGGATGGAATCTGACTGTGTGAGAGTTTCTATTCTTTCTACAACAATAGAAAGCCTTCTCTGCCTGCCTTCACCCTGCTGACTCGCAGCACTACAATCAGTGAAACATCTCCCCGGTTTTCCTCCTCTGCTGCTGACGTATCACCTATGAAGACAAATCCATGAGAAAGTATGGCCTTGCTTATATTTCATTAAACTCAAGTTGTCCTGAACAGTGAAGGTATGCGCGCTTTACCCATACTGAAAATTGACATTTTAAAGGTGTCCTGTGGAGTTTTCTTGTAAACAACATATCAGTTCAGGTCTAACACTCCTGTAATGGAACAATGCATAAAATATTAACAAAGCATACAACACTGTTTGCATCCATAGCTCCTTGCTGGTATTGGTATTGTTTTTCTTTGCTTGCTTTGTTGACACATTGTTGTGTCTCTTTTCGTGTTACCACTGCCAACTGTCGGTGGAATAGCATAAAAATTGCAGAAGGAACGTGTAAGCTGTCACAACCTCCCATGTGCATCTTCTCATGCATGCATGATACAAGCAAAGCAGGGAGCCACTCATTAAAAACATTGCGCCACATGTGCTACTAGTGGTGAAAAACTGCACAGAGTGGCTTTTAGCATAACTTGTTTATCAGTAAGCGATCATGCTACATTTTGTCCTATACTGAATACACACAAACGTGTGTAATAGTTTCCAAAACATTTCTTTTTGACTTCTGATTTTTTATTTTTGTTTGAGTGGTACTAGAATGTTATGTCTCTGTCATGTCACAAAAATGCTAAACCCTAGCAGTGCCTCTTAGTGATGAAGGGAAGTTATGTCAGAGTTTAATGAATTTGTTATCACACTGCACCTCCACCCATCAACACAGTAACAAACTTGAGGAGTCTGACTTCAAACTCTGATATGAGATGTTTTGCCATCTACCTTGTAGCATTTTTGGGCAAAATTACTTTTAATTTTGTTTGGCAGATTACAGGCAGTTTCTAGGGAATAAAAACAGGATCTGATAATGTGTTGCATGCTGTATGAAAAACATAATCCTGGCTTAGGGCTGGGAAAAAAAACAAACACTTCCAAGTCACGCATACAGTACACCTATCTGATACTTACCACAAACAATCTGGGGGTAAAGACCTGCATGGCAAGCTTTCCAAAACAAAACTATTAAGTTGAGTTTCCATTAAGTTGAGTTTTTTTGCCACACTTCCAACTTGTCTTGTCTTGTTAACGAGAACCACAGAAAGTCTGTGCACTGGGATCAGACTGCTTTTTAGAGCTCACTCCTGTAATAACTCCTGTAATAAAGTTCAGTTATCACTTTAAATGAAATGTAGAAAATAACGCTGGTATGATGTTGATGATAAAAAATGAATTTGTCTAATATTTGTTATATAAAACATTAAATTACTGAAGGTTTTTAGGAACCAATATATATATATATATTTAGATCAAATTAATCCATTTTATGCTACCTGCCCAGCACCACACAGCAGACAGATAATTAACACTAGAGCAATAAAAACTGCTAGATATTTCCCCAAGGTGCTCGAGGAGACCAAACATGTGGCTAATAGAGGAGTCAGTATTGGACTTAAATTCATCAGGCGTACAGAAACATTACTCCAAATTAATGCTACATGTACATTCATACTGCTTGTTCTTTACGTCAACTTAAAATCAATAAACATAAACCAGTGTTGTGTTCTCAGTGTGAAACGGAGAAACGGGTAAACAGTTCAAGACACTAGAAACTAATGACCGAATTACTAACAGAGAACAGGTGTGTGTGGCAGCGTGTGTGTGAGAGAGAGAGTGTGAGAGAGTGAGAGTATGTGTGTATGTATGTACGCAACAGAGAAGTGAAACACTGGGCGCCTGAGGACAAGGAGCAAAAATAAATCAAAACTAGGACTAAGGTCAGAACTGTGACTTTTTCTGCTGTTAGTTACGTCATCATTTGCTAGATAGGACACTAGTTACAGGTGCATGACAACACCCTCAGTAAGATCATAAAAGCAGTATAAATGCAGGTTTAGCAACTGAATGTGTTTTTAACAGTGTACTCCCTATAAAATACTATAAATTTTATAGATGTTTTAGAATTTTCAGTCTCGAATGATCCTTTTTCCAATTATTCAGTGAGAACATTATCAGTTCATTTCTGACTTTCCATGTATGTGTTGTGGTTGTTCTAATGGATGTGAGAATTTCATGAAGTACTCCTGCTTGTTAACTTTGTCCCACTTAATCATTGAATATAAAAGTTGATGAACAGTACAAAGTACAAAGTGTGACGTCTGCCTCTTTGCCGTTGTCTGATAACTGGTCACCTAGCAGCTTGCACCCATCTGTTCCAGCTGTTCGGCAACACTTTGGTGTTGATTTGTCGTACTGCTGCATAGTTGCCCTTGTATTATAAGTGCTCTGTGACCTAAAGTCCTCTACAGGGTGCTGTGGATTGTGTTCACCATGTTTAAGATTCCACACAATGTACGTCATGGTAAATCCCAAGAAGGTATTTTAATAAGGGAAAGGAGGGAAACATAAATATTACTGTTTTCTGGAAAAAACTGGGAGACTGATTCATTTTCTGTTATTGGCTTCTGCCCTAATGTCTAATAGTTGTATTATTAAATGTCTGATCTCTACAGTCTGTGATGCAAGGGCCACCCTTGCATAGCTCATTACTTATAACTTATGCTCAAGGAATCCGGTGACCCATGCAGACCATCCCACCTGACAACTGAACGAGACCTAAGTCTAATGCCCAGGAGATTCCCTCACATTAACATCTGTTAGACCTCTCTACAGTTGGCTGCAGGAAACACTACTGTCCAACTCAATATGTGGAGCTTTAAGAAGTAGCATAGGGAATAGCTTACATGTATGGTATCAATATGATTTTAGACATGTCATCAACTCAGGCTGATGAGTGAGTCAGGCTAGAGTCAGCAAAGAGATTATTCATGTCAATAACTCCTCTCTTTCTCTCAACAGCTACTTACACACACATGCTTTCAGCCGCTCTCGCTTCTCATTCATTCCATTTCTCATTGATCTGCCAACCAGGTCCTTGGAAGAGGACGGGTAAAGTGATCAGGCTATGACATCATTTTTTAGCTACCTCATCCTCAGCAGTGTGTATGGGGTGCGTGTGCATGTCTGCGTATTTGCCCCAGTCTTGGAGACAAGGATAGACTCATACAGTAAGTAACAATTTCCTCTCTAGACATGAGGGACTGAGAGATACTGAATGGATCAGACTGGTCCAGAATCATGATTTCCACTATGAATACAAACATCTCCCTTCAGAGGTATTTTTGTTCATTGTAATGTAACACAGTAATGTCAGTGTATAGCAGAGTAATTAGGAAACAAAATGCTGTAGTTGCTGCACAGATGAGTCATGTTAAGCTTGAGAATGTCTGACTGATTAAAATTATTACAGGAGTTTGTGCTGAAGCAATCACAGGAGGTGACGTGCAGTTTACTCAGCCAGACAGGTAGGCACACCACCTGGTGGAGAGAATAAAATCTGTATGACACATACGTTTGTGTATACACAAGTGGTGCAGGACCTAACAACACAAATGCTAGTCTTTATTATGCTCTGTGGTTGCCGGGCAACAAGAAGAATGCCGGAAGATATGGTTTCAGGTGTTCACTGGTGTCTCACATAGCCCACCTTTCTCTTATCTCCTCTTCTGTTGCTTCACTCACCAGTTAGTACACGCTCACACATGCATCCACCCTCACACTACTCATAACCTCACCCACTTCCTCCAGGAAGAAATCCTTTTATGGGCATAAAGCTGAACACACAGGTACAGCAACCCTTGAGATAAAGGGAGTTTGCTTTACTCTTGCTTGATAGGTGACATTTCTCAGGATTCCCCCTTTTTAATGGACTGTCATAATATATACAATACAATATACAATATATCAATATAATGTCATAATCATTAAAGCAAAATTTGTCTTAGGTGACACAACAGGTCAGCACCAGGATCCCCAGGTCAAGCCACTTCCACAGGTTCACAAGATAAATCGAAGCAGTTGCAAGATTTTTAGCAGATTAAGAAAAATACCACACAGTTTATACTCATTTTTTATGAGATCTATCTACATTAGCTACTGGATAGTTACACTCAGGTAGAACTGCCAAATGCATATATCCTGTGACACAAGTCAAGACTGCTTCACTTTGACATGTTATAAACTTAAAATGTGGACTTGACAGGGTTAGTAGCCTTTCTAAAATGGGATTGACCTCTATCTGTAGGACACTAAGTTCACAGAGTTTTTCAGCCAGACAGAGGTTACTAATATGAGTGTCTGACAGGGACGCAGATATTCACCTCATGAAGTGGTTTCCTCCCTTTCATTGATAAGTCACACACCGAGAACTAAACTAAACTAAACTGAACTGACACTCAAAGCAGTAATTTTTTCCTTTTCTGAGTTATTACAAAATAATTAGCTTGAACTACTTACACCTAACCTCCTCTGCACAAGCAGTGGGCACTGGAAAAACATCAGGAAGCACATTGCACATTTTATTCCAAACAACTTACTTATCGTTAGCTAAAACTCTGCTTGTTATCTCGCTGCCTGGCCTACGCCACCCACCTTTTTTCTACATTCCTGATAGCACAAATACAATGTAGAGAGGACTTTTCCACTGACCAGTCAGCCTCCCAGTGGGTTCACATCAAACGCGGCTGAGGAGTCAACTCACTCATGGGTGCGGCGGGGATGATGGGACTCCTACAGTGTCTGATTATGTGTGTGTCTGTATGTTGTGTATAGGGACAAACTGTGGGGTAGAAAAGTGATCACAGAATTATAACAATAACAGATGCCCTGGAAAGAGCTCAGAGCTTCCAAATGATGTAAAAGTATCTGTTTTATCTGTATGTATGAATAGAAATCACTGACGTCACATACAATGGGGAGGATGTCTCTGGAAAATGTCTTCAAGTGAGTGATTTGTACTACAAATCATACACTTTTGCAGAGAGAGTCTTCAGAATTTGACTCTTATCACTGTAGTCTCACACAATTTTTAAATTTAAGTGACATTTGACACACTGAACAAGAAAATCACACTTTGCTGGATTTGCTAAAAATATTGGGTTTTGTTTTATTTAGAAATGTTAAATTGTTTCTTGGAACAGACCCAAGGTTTTGCTGGATGTAATCTTGTATTAGGTGTGCCAGAAGGTTTATACAGATTAATGTGTTTTCCTAAGGTGTGCCTTTCCTCATTATCCAGGTTGTGCAGGATCCCAGCAATAAACTTTGCATTCCACTGATCATTTCTAAAGAGGAAGTTGTAGGAAGTCAGTTTGTTTCCAAATTCACTTTCTGTGGACTATTCCTAAATATGGGGTGATAATTAATTTTTATTTTATTTTATATGTGCTATCAATAGTGTTTGGTTGTCAATGATTACATTTTTAACTGGTAAACACAAACACTTTTCATCTCACTTTTATGAATTGCCATAATTCATTGTCCTCTTTAGTAACACACAGTACATTGTAGAGATCGAGCCAGTCTCTTTCAAATAAGTGGAACAATAGCACTTCTGGGTCAGCAGGTACAGCCATTTTTTTTGTTTTACAGCGTGTCAATGAAATAGTTCTCAGTGCTGAAAATGACTCACAAATACAGAGTTCACATTTTACCAGGTGCTGTCAGTGTTATATCGCCTCCAGATGTGGTTGTACATGCTCTTGTGTTCCTGTGGTGCTCTGAGTTGCCTCTCACACAGATGAAACAGTGTTTTGTTAAGTCAGACACACACACACACACACACACACACACACACAC
>JAUBNQ010000002.1:8041439-8053815 GCA_032353495.1 Ctenopoma kingsleyae | reverse complement strand
ACACACACACACACACACACACACACACACACACACACACACACACACACACACACACACACACACACACACTAAAGCCCCTTAAAGCTACTGGTCAGGTCTCTCATTAATTTTACTGCCATCCACATCAAAGAAAGGGAAGACTAATTTTATCCTTCTTAGCAAACTAGGCTCTGTTTTCAGATAGCAGGGTCCATTTTTGATTAGTAAATCATGAAACTGTGTTTTACTGTATCTGGGTCTTCTCATAAAAAAGTTACCATGATACCTTTGGTGGGACTTTTTGATTTGCTCTAGTGGTCTGTGGCACCCTCGTGTGGTCACTGTGGTACAGTGTGCTGCTGTGATTTCACATAAGGCGATGCATGCTGGGGACAACTCTTAATTCTGAAAATGAGTCTTTCTTTGTTTTACAAAATCACAGCATGTTGATCATTGTCTTTAATAACTTCCAAGAGGCTGCAAATCAATTACTATAAATAAATTGCTTAAAATTAAGTCTGTATAATATATCTAACTGTAGTGTCCATTGTAGCCAGATGTCTCACTGCTTGATTCAACATTTAATTATGAATACCACTGATTCTACAGTACTTCATGATGCATTAATATGTCCCTTAAAACACTACTGTTTTAGAAGATTTGTTTGAAACATTAAACAAAAAAACAAAAAATAAAAAACTAGCGAAGTTACTGATTTATAAAATCAAAAAATGTTATAATAACAGTGATAAAAATGTAATATAAATATAATCTCAAACGTTACATAGCTGTAAGGTTATTTACTGCTATTTAATATCTTAGTAAATAAATGGTGAAGTAGTAAACTATAGAAGGAATCTATAAGTATGCACAAACAAGAACAATGAATTTGTGACATATTTTATTGGCATTGCTATTGCAGACATCATGTGCACAAACTCACCCATTATTAGAGAAATGAAATAATAAAATAAATATGAGGTTCTTTTAAAACAGTATTTTTTCAAGTTCTTTAAAGATATTTGTTATTAAAGTGTTATTAAAGTACATATACCAGTAAATCAGTAAACTTATTTTATTGTCTGTGCATTACTGGTGAAATTACAGTGTGATGTATCAAAAATTTACTTTTTAAAAATAATTCATTCTGACATTATTATCTAATAGTCTTTAGTGTTCTATAAAAGCAACCTAGCACAGAACAAGCAGCTACAAGTGCACAACCAAAGATCTGCTCTCCTCAGTTACAATGTGAAAACTCAAATAACATTACAGGCTAACACTAGACATCCCATTTATACACTGTGTATTTAAAACCCTACAGGCTCCAGGAAGGCGGCCTCTTTCCTCTATTTCAGGACCTTTTCCCCCCTGCTGGGGGCAGGTTGGGGGGACGTTTGTGGTAATAGTCTGGTGGGGTGGGATTAGGGCTTGCATTTATCCCTGTAGGGACGTAATACATACTCTCTAGGTAGCTCTGGTCCAGTGCTGGATGGCTCTGGGGCTCTGGCTTTGACCCCTGAACAGAGGGATTCCTATAGCTGATCCCAGGTCCACTTGAATGCATTGTTGCTGCGGCAGGGGCCTCCGGATATCGGGGTGGCTGTGTCTGAGCCTGGGGGTGGGTTGGGGGAGCTGGAGCAGCGTATGGCATGTACTGCGGAGCAGAGTTGTACATGCTGGGGTTGTGAAGAGATGGGTAAGGGGCAGCTGAAGGAGGATACAGGCTTGAATGTGACATTGCTTGCTGTGGGATGAGCACTTCCACGTATTGGCCTGTTTCTGGGTCAAATAACATTTTCCTCAGTGGCTGCACAGGCACCTCAATATAAAAATACTTCCCTGTCTCAGGATCCATAAGCACTCTGCGAGGTGTCTGTCCATAGTTGCTCTCTGAGTACAAACTGGAGCTATCACCCCCATATTCAGAGCCGTAGGAAGGTCCCAGGCTGGGAGGTCCACATAGGTACTGGGGATCTATAGGAGGAAGACCTGGAGAGTGGCTGTGGCCAGGATCGCTGTAAGGAGCCCCAGTCATGACTGGTGGTTGCTGTTGAGGGGATCTGTGGAGTGGGGGTCGCCGAGGGTCAACATGCTGGGGTGGCTGCAATGGGCGATCAGCAGAGCAGGCCTGCATGAGTGAGGGGTGTGGAGGGCAGGGAGGAGGCTGGTGGAGAGGCTGGCACAGTGCTGGTGGATGATTTGGACCAAGAGGACTTGATTTGGGAGAGCCACGCTGGTAGCTCATTGGCTGGTGGTCAGGTCTGCACTGGTGGGGACGGAGAGGAGGCTGAGCCACAGGGTAAGGTAGTGCGTGGCCTGGAGAATGTGGGGGGGCAGGTGGGGTGAGGCCGTGGGGGCCGTGCGGGCCGTGGGGGCTGCGGTGACGGTGAGGAGGTGTGAGACCAGGGTGGGAAGTGCAGGCAGTGGTGCAGGAGCATGGAAGAGGTTGAGAAGAGGGTTGATAGCGATTTGACCTCCTGTGGGTCAGATCTGGAAGAATGAGGGGACTGAAACTCTCTCTTTCATCGTAGCTTGGAGGGTCATCGGAGGCATAAAAATGCAGGTCATCTGTTCTTTGGGAGTGCTCACTGGAGAGTGATCTGCGGCTTGACTGATGTGTGTATCCTGGCACTTGTGTTGTGGAAACAGGCTGTTTTGTATTGTTCGAAGTTGCTGGCATAGCTTGCTCCTGAGGGTATGCCATCCTGGGATGCTGTGGTTGGTTATCTGGATCCAAAACAGCTGACAGGCTTGGCTGGTTTGCTGTTGGGTCAGAAACTGGAGCTGGAGGTGAATTAACTTCAGTTGCAGGACCCGAGTCTGATGTCAGAGCTGTAGTTAAGGTTGGTCTTTGTGTGCATCTGGAGCTTTGAGGTGAGGCTGCTACATGTTGCTGCTCTTCCCTGCCAACAGATGTTTCTGTCTTTGAAAGTGCTGATGACTGGTTTGAGACACTGGATGTGGTGGTTGCTGCTGTTTTGCTAGGTGGAGGTTTGAGGCTGGATACGGCAGACACAGCTAGTTTTCTTGTATAGTTTGAGGTTGACATGGACTCATTGGAGATCTTTCTATAGATTGTTGGTGAGGACACAACAATTGTTTGAGGCCTCTCGTCGCCTTGTGGTTTTACACTTGTTGCTGATGGTCTCTGTCCTTCATTTGGCACGACTCCTAAATCTGCAGGTTTAAATTTGCAGCTTGGTTTTGGAGGCACAGTAGGCTTTTGAGAATTTTTAGCAATGGATTTAACTTCAATGGTTTGAGGTTTGTTCCTTCTTGTGGAGAGCATCTCTTCTTTTTGTGTTTCTTTGGACAGTGACTTAACCTCAATTGACTGTGGTCTGAACCTTCTCATTGCAGGAGACCTTGGGGGGAAAGTTGGATCAAGCCTTTTCACTGCTTCAAAATCTCCTAGCTCCTTCTGTTTGGTAACAGGTGGTGTTTGCTCATGTATATTCCTTGGTGGAGGAGAACTTTTTTGTTTTACTGTATCTTTTACCGTAGGCTTATTGCCCTCATCTTCCACTGAGGGGCCGGATGAGGATGAGGAGGAAAATGTTCTCTCTCTATGAGACTCAATCTGACCTCCATCTGCAGTTGTGGCGATCTGAAGGGGGATCTCCAGACAGTTCACATGCTTACGAGGGACCCTTTTCCTTCCAGCCACATTCTGACTGTCACCCATCACTGCTCCAATATCAGCCTGATAGCCTTTCTCCTTCAATAACATAGAAACTGAGTGACCACTGCTGCCTGAGGTACTGCCAGGAGTGATGGGCCCAGCCGATGGTGAAACTGCTGCAGCTTGGAGTGGGGTGGTAGGTTCGTCCTGGGCAGGAGATGAAGATGTCTTGGTCTTGCTGGACCCATCTCTTATCATCACCACAGCAGTGGACACCTCTCTTTCCTTACTGGGCACTATGGGGAGGCTCCTGAGCACGGGAGGTTTTCTGTCTGTTCTAACCACTACAGATTTGTCTTCGATGTCTGGCAGTTTATGGATTTCAGTCACAGTCTCTTGTGTTTCTGCTGCCATGTTAATATCATGCTGACAGGGCTCGACAATTACTGTGTCAAGAGTTGTATAATCCTGTGTGTTTGCATTTGAGGATTTCTGTGATTCCCTGCTTAACTCAGCGACAAGCTTAGGAGAGGCCTGCGGCTTGTCACTAAGGTTTTCTGAGTCTTTCTTGCTGCATGACATTTTATTTTTATCTTCTTTCCAGCAAACAGCCTTGTATTCTATTTGCATTGGCTGTGGACGAGAAGGCGGGTTTTCTTTGCTCTGAAGAGAGGGAGATGAGGTCAAGTCTTTTACATCCTGTTTCTCTTCCTTTTTCTTCTGCACTCTGAACTCCTCTTCTCTTTTGTCATCCCTCTCCTCTTGCCACATCTCTTGAATTAGTTCCTTCTCCTCTCCTGCCATGACCTCGTCCTGCCCTTCTTTGTGAATTTCTTCCCTCTTTTCTTCATTAAAACTTTCTGTCCTTTCTTCATTAACATCTGATGACAATACAGAACTTGTTGCCTTAAAGGACAAATTATATGTATTTTTTACAAGCCTCCTCACATCTCTCACTTTGTGAATAGGGGTTTTAACCTTGGTGTTCCCATTTCCTTCTTCTTCTTCCATCTGCTCATCAACAACGATCTCTGTCCTTTCCTCTTTTTCTCTGAAAGACATGTCCTGTGAAGATGTTTCAGGTTGGTTTTCTGCCTCAGGTGTGAGACATACACTGAGAGAGGTTTTCTTTTTCTCCGTGGATTTGAGTGTAATCTCCTGTGTTTTTGACATGTAGGCACCTTGTTGCAGTTGTTTACGGTCCACTGTGTTTTCAATTTCCTGGTCTCTGCTTGTCATCTGCTGTCGGGCTTCAGTGGCAGAAGGAGCTCCTGTGTACTCAGGAGTGGCATTTGGTGACTCACCACCCTCCCTTTCACACCATACTTTATTATCATCTGCTTGTTGCATTCCTTTTCTGGAGTTTTTCATATCAAATGGCACCTTTAATTCTGACCTCATTTCAAATCTTAAGGAAGCTGCATTCCTGTTTTGAGCATCAGCCTCTTCACTGTCAGTCTGTGAAAAGTTAACACTTCTGCTGCTGCTAGATGAGCTTGGCCTGCTACTGGATCGTACTCCATAGTTTTTTCGTGGTTTGGCTTCATCCTTTGTCCTTGGTTCTCTCAACGGAAGACCATCAGATGAAATACTACAATCTGACTGAAGACTGGAACTTAGATGATATGTATCAGGTTTTGGGGACTCTTTCAGTGGTGCCACTGCACTCTCTGTCGGGATAAGGTTTTCCTCAAAAGCTGGACTTGCTTCCTCTCCTACCTGCTCATCTGGTTGTTTATCAACACTTTGCATCTTCTTGGACAACACACTCTTAATGAGACAAGTGGCCATCTTAGTTTTAGTGCCTGTTTCATCCAGGGAAACAGATTTCTGGAGTCTTGATTTTCTTTCATTTTGTTGAATGGGTTCAGTGCTGTCCTCAGGAGGGTAGCATTCTTGCATTGCTGCTGGTGTACTGTGTTGTCTCATGAATGTCTCCCTGGAGTGACTCTCTAGAGAGGGGCTTCCTAGCATCACTGGTACCCCAGGACTACTGTTTTCACTGCTCTCATCCTGTTTCCCTTCAGTATTAGTCTTTCTCTTCAGCTGGATTTGTCTCTTTGGCACTCCTCTTCTCACCTTTCTGAAGTCTTCTCGTTCAACAGCTACATCTACACACTCAAAGCTGCCCATCTCATAGCGTCTTGATGGGTCTAGACCATCTGAGTAGTGTGCAGTTAATTGTTGGAAGGAGAACTCATCATTGTCTAGCTTTGGAGCAGACCCCCTGAAGTCAGCATAGGCCAGCCAGGACGCACTGACTCCAGCTGGGCTCTCCTGAGTAGATGGCTGAGAAATGTTGGTAGATGAACGGTGGCTGGAGTTGTACACATCAAGGTAATCTACCTCAGGGCTAGACAGGCTGCGGAAGGCCAGATCTGTGAACCACTTCACCTCATTGTCTGCATCATCAAGTTCACTTCCCATGCTCGAGCTGGAACTCTGGCGGGGTCTGCTTGCAGCAACGTGTCTAGGAGATTTCTTGTTCTGGGGTGCAGAAGGTTTAAGTTGTCTGGTAGGACCACCACCCCTGGTGTCCTGTTGTGAAGCAAGCCTCAGAAGCTTCTGTTGTTGCTGTAGCTGTCTGGTGGCAAGCAAGCTCTCTGAATAGGAATGCAGTGTTGGTAGTCCCTGACGGGTCTCTCTGCTTGTGGGAGCTGTACCGCGACTCGCAGGCCCTTTTCTATTCCTGGCATTGAATGACAGCTCAACCTGTTCCCCTCTGTAACTGGTGTCCCCCTGCCACCACCTCCCCTTTTCAGGAACCCGCTCCTCCCTCTTTCTCTCTCTCTCCATGTCCCTACCCCTGTACCTCTCCCTACCTACCTCCCTCTCGTCCACCAGCTGCATTTCCCTCTCCATCTCCAATTGCCTTTCTAGTCTTACCCAGTGGTCCTGGCTATTACTGTCACTAGGGGCACTGGGGTTTTCCCTATTTGCCACCTCTTTCTTTAAATTACCACTTGGTGAGGATGCTACAACCTGAGAGGGGCTATGACTTCTGTTCTGCCATTTTCTATATGGTTTCTCAGGGGCTATGATGTGAACAGGTGTAAACCTGGTGAGTGGCGGAGAGGGAGTCCGTCCTCTGTTTACATGGTGGGCCATGTCTGTGAATCTCTCTCTGTTTTCACCTCTGACTTTCGTTAAGGGCTGTTTTCTCAGGTGCTGGGGTGTACAACTTGATTTTGATGAGCTGCTGCTGTCAGAGGTTATGGAATAAGGCTGTATGTTTTCCAGTCCCTGTACAGCTGAACTGGATGTAGCCCTGTTGACAGCTGAAGTGTCTGTATTCCTGTCCTTTGAGACTATAAGATCAGGAGAAGGACTCTTCATGTCAAAGGCATGATGATTATAAGTGTCATTCTGAAAAATGGTAGGGCCAGTGCCTTGTTTCACTTCAGAGAATGAAGCTAAATTTGAGATTTCTTGAACTTCTGTGGTTGTTGCTTCTCTCTCTGGGCTTTGTTGTTTCAGTGAAGTGTTCGCTTTTACCTCAGCTAAGAAAGGTGAAGTTGATACAGGTAACTGAACTGCCTGCACTGGTGAACTGATTCTGATTTCACATACAGTTCCTTTATTTTCACTGTCTGATTCAAATAAGGCTGACATGCTGTCCTTTGCCAAATGCGTGTGGTACTGTAGTTCTGTAATATCAACTCCAAAGATATCCCTCTCGGCCTCAGGTCTATTTCTTAGAACAGGAATGGGCTGTGTACACTGAGGGTTGTACTCTGTGGAGAGAGTCGACGGTGAATGCTGATAATACCTCTGCTCAGGAGATGGAGCAACAGGTGATGGATCTCTACTTCTGTGCGGCGGTGAGGGACTTTGATACCTTTCGGTGAAAGGGTTTTTATATCTTTGCTCTGGTGAGGGAGTGTGATGCTTTGGCTGAGGTGAAACTGTTCGGTACCTGGGATGGTGTGACAAGATTATTTCAGGCTGCAGGACACAATTTGTGAAGCCTGATATATGAGTAGAGTCTTGAGATGCACCAGTTGATTCTGCTGTATTGCTCTGTATACTGTCTCTGCTCGGGGTAGGGCTACTTGCTTTAGGAGACACAAGTGTCCTTTCAGGCTCAGGAGTGGAGACATGAGCGAGCTCAGGAAATGGTGGAGTCGCCCTGTCCTCAGGCTGAATAACAGTGTAAGAAATCCCAGTGATATGTGGGGATGAAGTGAGGCTTGTTGATGAGGCAGAGTCAAAGTGAGTCTCTAGAAGTGAATTTGATGCTGTCTCCACTTCAGAGGTTTGTTCTCTCCTACTGACCTCAGGTGAGGATGCTGTGTCCCTGGTTTCAGGTGAAGGAGAAGTATATATGCACTCTGTGGGAGAACAATTGTTCCTAACTTCAGGTGATGGAGGTGAACTATAACTTATCACAGGCAAAGGCACTATGGTCTTGATTTCAGAAGACGTTGAAATGTGGCTTATTTTAGGAGAAGGAGTTCTTGCCCCAGTCTTAAATGGAGAGGCAGCTCGGAGCAGGCCAGGTGAAGGAGTTTTGAGTCTTAATACAGGTGACACACTACTCTCCACAAGTTCAGCGGAAACTGCTGTCAGAATCACAGGTGAAGGAGGTGTGTATCGTGGGGCAGGTGTAGACACAGTACTGACAGGTTGAGCTTCTAACCTCGAGTTCTCACGAGTAGTTGAGGTGTCTCTTTCTGGGGTGGAAGGTTCTGAAATCAGTCTAGGTGTGCAGGGAGTATCCACTGTATGAGGTGTGGATCCTCTGCTGAAAAGATCAGGCAGGGAGATCCTCCCTCTTAATTCAGGAAAAGGAGATGATGTTTGTGTATCAGGGGAGTCTGGCCTGTTTTTCAGATCAGGGGAAACCAGTGTCTCTCTTGACTGCAATGATAACTCTGCACTAGTGGGTGAAGGTGAAGGAAATGGCAAGATGGCGCTAGATTCGATGGCTGGTTCTGTGAAGTCTGTGGAAAAATTGTTGGATATGGGTTCAGATGAGGGATTGTTGCATTCATTAAAGTAGCTCCTTGGTTCAGGGAAGACTTGTGCTACCATGAATTCAGGTGAAGATTTCACTGACTGAGGGGAGGATGGCCTGGCACAGTTCATAGATTCAGAGGGGGTACTTGGAGTTACAGATTGATTGGAGGGGCTGTCTTTTAAAGTAGGAGTGACTTTTCTTGGTTCTGCCTCTGAATAAACATGTCTTGGATAAGGAGATGATGGTGAATGCCTTTTTTCAACTGAGGAGGAAGACAAGGATGACACACTTTTTCCTGAACTAAGGGTATCGGGACTGTTGTATCCAGGTGAGGGTGTTCTCTCACCAGAGCTGTGAACTTCAGGTGATGGGGTAGTTGTGTTAACCTCTGGTACTGGTGATTTGCTTTTTGGATCCAAATCTGGGCTGGTGCCCTCAGAAATGTCTGGACGCCCTGTCGTCAGTCCCTCACTCTGTAACTGCTTCCTCTCTGAAGACGTGTGCTGAAACAGTGGGCTGAAAAGCCTTTCTTTTGAATCTTCAAAGCCCTCCTCTCCTTCACTAGAGCCCGGTGCAGTGTGGTAAGAGCCAGAGGAGTCATTCAGATCATCCACCAGGGGTGATGCAGCAGATGCCCCATCCACTTCCCTCTGAGAAGGTACAAAGGTCCCAACAGCAGGGCTGCTTGAGAGAGAGGGTGTCTCACAGTCGTCTCCAAAAATGTCACACAGGCAAGTGGTCTCAGAGATGGAACTGCGCTGAGTAGGGACGCTGATAATATCAAAGATTTCAACGTGGTTGGGTGTGCCGTCACGATGACACAGGGAAAAAGTGCGGGGTGCACTGCGCAAGAAGGAGTAACTGTCCCCCTGGAGAGTCCAGCTGTCCATTTCTAATCCACAAGCTCCAAATTCTCACTGTGGCCAGTCCAGTATGCTCTGTATGCTGGGTCTGTCTGGGTTCTTTTCCTGGACTGGAAATAAGACATGGTCACCTGGAGGATGTGTGTAGCATTCATTTTCAAGTAAAATGTTGTAAATATCACTTGGAGGAAAAGTGTATAAATTGCAAATATAGAGGCTAAAGCAGGCATTGTTTCTATTTTGTCAGCTTACCTACAACAACCTATCTAAAGAGAATCTATAGAAAGCGGTTTAAAACAGAAATATAACTGTAACTATCATTATATATTAAAAGGCAGTAGCAGACAATTTAAAATATGCTCAAGAGAACGTACAAAAAAAGTTTGCCAAAAATATTTAGATACACAGCAGAAATTTAATGTGTCTCTACACATTCTTAAAAGCTCACACAATGTGCTGTTTGTGATGTGTTACTTATTTTTCAATTATAAAGACTGATTGATTCATCGTACATATAGGAAAAGTGAAAACATACACATTAGCTGTGCCCAGTACAGTAGAACTGACTACAGAAAGAGCCTGCTCACCATGAAGGCAGAAAAAGAGAATGATTGGTACTGTACCTTTGGCCAGTGACACGGCTTTCCCAAGGGCATTGAGTTCCTCTTTGTTGCAATATCTGCACCTCATACAGCAAAGACTTTCTTAAAATCCACAGACCGCTCCAAGATTAAAAGATCTCTGTGTATGTCCCAGATCCAGGACTGAGCAACTCCTTACAGCTCAGTCTGGCAGTGGCACAGTGGCAAGACAACGTCAGAATGTCAAAAGCACTGCCATGTGTCAGACTTGAATAGAAAAAGCAAAGGTGGGCATCTCTTTCAGACACATTACTTCCTCTAATGCTCACATCTCTATTTCCGCCCCTCCCTTCTGAACTGGCCTCAGGGAAAGCACTGAATCTAACCTGGATCTTTTTTCTTCTCCAGTCTGGAGTTTGGTTGGGCATTGGCTGGGCGGGGGTGCAGAGCTGGGGGAGGGTGGGTGGGTGGGTTTATAGTTAGCAGCAGGTGCTGATCAGTCCAGGACAGATGAGTGAGCCTGGAATATGAGACTAACAGCCAGCTCAGTCACAGGGTCCTCTATATATAGACCAATAGTATCAAGGCCAGATAATGGTAAATGTCTGCATGGGTGCACTGTTCAGAACAGAAAGGAGAAATACAGACCGTTAAGTATAACCCATTGTCTGCACTACACTACATATGATTGTATCCTTAACATTTAATGTACGTGTGTATAAATATGTGTAACTGTGTGTGTGTGTGTGTGTATGTGTGAATAATGTGGTGTGGCTCTGGTACAACACAGAGCACCCATGATTGACAGCTCACATGCAGAACTCCTGTGAGCTGAATGAACTAGCAACACTTACACAACAT
The DNA here is from genome assembly GCA_032353495.1 of Ctenopoma kingsleyae. Taxonomy (NCBI): domain Eukaryota; kingdom Metazoa; phylum Chordata; class Actinopteri; order Anabantiformes; family Anabantidae; genus Ctenopoma; species Ctenopoma kingsleyae. The sequence goes on along the minus strand of JAUBNQ010000002.1, from coordinate 8,042,943 downwards.
CTGTAAGGTGCTGTTGCACATTAAGTCATATTTTAAACAAAGTTTCAATGTCTGATCTATATGTTCCAAGACCGCTATATGCAATACATTTTTTAAATTTGAAATTCACACTTAAGCCTGTATTTCATTTTACAGCACATGACAAGCATATGATTAAAACTGTCAAAACAAAATGGGTCATGTCATGTACTGTACTGTTGCTACAATAGCAGTGCCCTCTGAGTCACATTGAGACTGTCTAGGCATGTTTTATGGTAGTGGGTTTGGATAAGCTCACGGTCCCTAAGCTAATACATCATGAGATTACCATTCAGTCTCAGTCATGCAGCCCTGACTGAATGTTGCATAACGCTGTGTCTGTAATATCATGGAGTTAAGAGATTGCTTTCAACAATGGCCCACTCTTCTGGCTAAAGAGTCGTAAATTACCTCAAGTGCATACATTTTTTGTGTGGCTTTGGAAACTTACTTCTTGAACTTTGTGGAACTAGTGTGTTATCACTTTTCTCACAGTTGTGTAGCCTTTTTTCACCATTAATTACCATTAAACAAACTCATTAGTGTTTATAGACTGGTGTTTACTGACTCCAGATCTGCATTCATACATACCCCATGTTGCATTGGAGGCTTTAATTACATGACAAAAAATTAATCATCATCCCTCTTAAGTCTTAATTTACATTAAGGAAAGGACGGTTCATATGTTTGATATAGAGTTCATACAGAAATGTGACATACACCATTTCATAAATAAATATGACTATCATATCTATTTATTGCAGCCATATTTAGTTTTCATAAGTATGTAAAAAATGTAAAAATAAAGGTCAGCAAGGACAAGATGTATGATGTACAGTATGTGTGTGCTGCATAGTGTAAACTAAAGTGTGCTTAAGTGCTGGTAAATTTGAACCTTTGCAGTCTGGCAGCTGACTGAATCACAACTCACAGGGAAAGAATGATGAGCACCTCAGCAATGAGGAGCTTTTGTCCACATCACTGATAGATTAGTCACACCAGCTTGCTCACACCCAAAGTCCTCAACCACCCTTAGAAATACAACACACCAGTAAGCTGTACATATGAAGCTGTGTGGGCATCTATAAGCAGACAAACATGTTAACCCTCTAAAACAAGAGGTTTGGTGCTGATGTGTCCACATGCTGAGAAATTAGTGGTGAGCACAGCACCTTATTTGTGTGGATAAATAAACATGGCGTATCACTTTTTTCTTGTTGGGGTTCTATCTGAGGAATATGGTGCTAAACAAAGACCCAGCAGTCTCATGACAAGTTATTTGAGTGCTACTTAAATAACACCAAGAATGCTAACAGTGAGAATATAAACATAGCTCACATTTCAAAAATATCTTTAACTGACCTAGTTTCTCTTTTAGGGTAAACTCTGCACAGCTAAGCTCTGCACAAACCCCTTTTCTATTAGCTATCTTTGAATGTTTTTGGCATCACTGATCATCACACAATTTTGAGGTATGCTACTTGAA
>JAUBNQ010000002.1:8023919-8041339 GCA_032353495.1 Ctenopoma kingsleyae | reverse complement strand
TGGCAGAGGTACACAAACAGCACACTTAAAAAGTGGGGCATATTTAACTTGTTTTATTTTTATTTTTTCCTGCCAGGTGGTTAAATCAGAATAATGCAGATCAATAACTGATAAATGATTTTTTATTTAAAAACATCTGCAATAAGTAACTAGCAACTAAAGCTGTCAGATAAACCTATTGCAGTAAAGAGCATTTCCCTCTGAATTGTGGTGGAGTAAGAATTAAAATGGCATAAATATACCCCAAAATCGTATTTAAGTACAATACTCATGTAAATGTAGTCAGTTGCACCTCTGCCTACAAAATCAGTTTACAAAATATGATGCATTGCACATGCTGCAAGTGTACATGCCTAAGTGTATTTTAAAAAGTAAAAATAAGCTCTAGGTTGGTGAACTACCACATTAAAATATTGTTTACGTGGTGATGCATCGGTAATGTGCATCAATCTGTAAAGGACGACTACACTTTCAGAACACCCACGTGCAGGAGACAGTACCTTAATTAAGGAAAAAGCGAATGATAAGAGAAGAGGACGACTTTTATTTTGAAATGTACAACGTTAACGCAGAATGCGACACAGGAAGATCCGCATTACGACGGCTAGTGAAGTGTTGCCATAACAGGCAAGTGGCTAACGCTAATGTTTGCTAACTAATTAGCAGGATAGGTGAGTGATGTTTATTTAAACATATCTTCAATTTCATTTAAGTGGCGATAGATGTTTTAAATGTCGGAATAACACAAAATAATGACTACAGGCGGGTTGTCATTCTGTCCCGAAATTATTTGGGCCTTGTCAGTCGGTAGCTGGCTAACATCACCTAGCTAAGTAGCTAGGTGCTAGCAGTGACGAGCTTTTGTAGCTAGCTAGAGACTGTGGCACCGTTTGTTTATGTTATCTGTGATACGGCTTAATATTTTTAAAACTACTGCATTGAATCAAAATACACGGTTACGAGTTTGCGGCACTTCGTATTAGTCAATCCTCGTGAGTAATAAAAATACGAAGCGTCGCTTTTGAATGTTAAAACAAAAATGTAGCTTGCGTTGATGTTAGCTTTATTATTGTAGGTGGACATTTTCTGTTTTCAGCTTGACATTAAAACAAAGCTATACGTTTTTTAATTAATTTTGAGTTTTCTTTTAATTAATAAAAAGCTAATAATACATACACGCAAATCAGCTGCTTAAACAAAATCACTAATTATTTTTGGTTACCTGATGATTAGATTAAAGTTTTATATGGTTGAAGCGCTAGCGGCGACTATCGTTGGTAAACACTAGGCCGCAGAGTACACCGTCCCTTGTTTTTCATGTTGAGGCATCGCTAGTTGTTCGCGATGTCACACCGTGGCAACTTTGATCAGGAGCGTCATAGGGCTGGCAATATGTTAAATTGTTAGTGTAGCACTGCAGAAATTTGTTTGTGACATTGAAGTAATGATCTCACATCTTTGTAGTAAGTTCACAATCTGAATGAGTAGGATTTTTTTTTAAGTGTTGAATCCACTGCAGCAAACTACACATATCTGCAGCTACACACTTCACAGGGATGATATTGATAATATTGAAAACCTAACCTAACCTAAACCCCGATACGTCATCCTAAAAGTGTTAACGTTACTTTACTTTACTTTTTAAGCGTTAATTGACTATAATTTAGTAATTATTTCTATTTAAAAAATAAAAAAATTACAACTGAAATTTTGGCTGGGGTGACAGCTGCCAATCACAACTCACTATAGCAGCAGGCTTTTTTTTCTTTGTTTGTTGCTTGTTAATAGTGCTTAATATTCAATTAAGCATAATAAATAAATAAAGATCATACAAGTATTATATTAGTCAATTGTTATTAGCCATAAAAATCTAAAAAATAAGAAAAACAGATGTTGTATTGTCATTAAACTTTCAAATATTAGTACTGGCATTGGTATCAGCAATTCAAAGGGAGGCAACATATAAATTACTGTTTTTGTGTATAGTCATTTTTTTGGTTCTGTTTGTGTGTGTGTGTGTGTGTTTGTGTGTTTGTATGTACGTGTTGTAGTCTGAACCATGGAGCAGTGTGCATGTGTGGAGCGGGAGCTGGAGAAAGTGCTCCATCGCTTTGTGACATATGGCCATCAGTCTGAAGAGAGGCTAGATGAGCTCCTGCGGAGTGTCTGTGAGATACGAGGACAGCTTGTTGCTTTTGGTAAGAAAAATACCCACAAGGTGACTTATCATTATTAAGGTTCAGTTACAAGTAAACTAAATTAAATCTTATTGTTAATGTAGTTTTAATACCTTTGTCACTTTAGAAATTAAAATGGCATTTTGTTTATTTTGCTTTATCCGTGTTGTCGTAACTCTACAGGGGCATGGCGTTGTCGACATGCATTGTGAAACTCCTTTTTCTTTCTTGCAGGAGTACAAGATGCAGACTTATCAGTTCTATCTCAGACAATGGCCCAGTGTTGTAAGAACATTAAAGAAACAGTGCAGATGCTAGCGTCCCGGCATAAGGACATCCATGGCAGTGTGTCAAAAGTGGGCAAAGCCATTGACAGGGTAGGAACAGGCAGTGACTTTCTTAACTTTTATGTTTTTCATACATTTGTATAATCTTTGATATGCTTCTCTGCAGAATTTTGATGCAGAAATCAGTGCTGTTGTGGCAGAGACAGTGTGGGACACACCAGAGAGACAGAAATACTTGAGTGAGACCATTGTGGAACACCTGTACAGACAAGGAATGCTCAGTGTAGCAGAGGATCTTTGTCAGGTAAATAACTGAAACCTCCAAACTTGACTTCACATTTATAGTAATCTACAGAGAATTTCCAAGATAAGTTTTGGTAAAATTGTTAATAATCTGAAGAACTGCTGTTTCCATTCTAGGAGTCTGGTGTAGTTATAGACATGAGTATGAAGCAGCCATTTTTGGAGCTGAACAGGATCCTTGAAGCTCTGAGGATGCAGGACCTCAGGCCAGCATTAGAGTGTGTTCCTCTTTTCTACTTATTTTTTACTATTTTGTCTGTTTATTCTAGGGATGTCCGATATTATTGGCCTACCGATATTATTGGCTGATATTGGCATTAAAATGTAATATCAGAAATTATCGGTATCAGTTTTTACTCCTTTTAATGACACAACTTTTACATACCATGCACATATACATCAAACTCTTCAGCTACTCCTCCTCTCTCTCAAAATGTCAAAATATGACAAATCCGAGGTATAGTTTTTGAGATATTTTTGTTTGTTTGGCACACCTTGCAGTAATGTTTAAAGTTTAAGTATGTATGATAGGAGAGGAAGAGGTGAGATTTTTATGAGGGGGGACCCCACATATATTGGTATTGGTTTATATTGGTATCAGAAATTAAGAGTTAGACAATATTGTTATATTGGATATCGGTAAAAAAGCCAATATCGAACATCCCTAGTTTATTCATCTTCATAAACGAGTGAATTTACAATTTCATACACTGGCATAAATAGTTAGGTTGGGCATCAGTGTGTTCAGTAGTTATCAGTTAAAATATACCGAAAAAGTATCAGAAATGTTCCCTATGTAACTAAACAGTAACAAAGATTATTTCAAATTGAAGAAAGAACTAAATTTGGTGCTTTTCCAATCTGGCTGACTACTTAAAATGTGAGGAATTCCTTGGAGTTGTTACCACATTTATAATCTCCCTATATAACACCCTTGAGGAATTTCTTTTGAGATTAGTGGGACCTTGGTCATATCATATCAATCTCTTTTGAGCCGATAATGAGGATAATAAAGAATTTGTATCTTCTCAGGTGGGCTGTGACGAATCGGCAGCGCCTTCTGGACTTGAACAGCAGTTTAGAATTCAAGTTGCACCGCTTGTACTTCATCAGTCTGCTCAGTGGAGGCATCAACAACCAAATGGAGGCCCTACAGTATGCCAGGCACTTTCAGCCTTTTGCCTCTCAGCACCAGAGGGGTAGGCAGTATACAGCGGCATAATCATGATGACATCCCTGACACTTACACAGTGCCTTGTGTTGTGTGTCATGTTTACCAAACTTTGAAGACTATCATGCTGCGGTAGAACAGTTTGTTCTAATATAACAACAAAGAATGAATTAAAGTCTTCTCGAAGCAGATGCACTTATTATGAGGCCTATTCCGCATTAGTCATGTAATGTTTGTTTAGTTGTTATTTTTCTGCCCCTATTTGTTTGTCCATGTAGATATCCAGATTCTGATGGGCAGTCTGGTGTACCTGCGTCATGGCATTGAGAACTCTCCATACCGGAGTCTGCTGGAGACAAATCAATGGGCTGAGATTTGCAACATCTTCACCAGAGATGCCTGCGCTTTACTGGGCCTCTCTGTAGAGTCTCCACTTAGTGTTAGGTCAGAAAACACTGAACAACATGCTCGATAGATCTATAACTGCTTTAGTATTTTTACATTTATACCAAAGTTCAAATCAGGATCAAGAATAAATGCTGTCATTCCATTATCATCACCAGGTGTGTGCTTAAAAAGATGTAACTGCACTCAGAATATATCAGTGATGCCATATCTTTCTCCCCAGTTTTGCATCAGGCTGTATGGCCTTGCCAGTGCTGATGAACATCAAGCAGGTGATAGAACAGAGACAGTGTAGTGGAGTCTGGACACACAAAGATGAGCTGCCGGTAAGCCCCCTTTGAATCTCCAAAAAGACACTTAGTCACTATTTTGCATTCTTTTTGAGCATTAACATCCTGTGTGTTCATCTAGATTGAAATTGACCTCGGGAAGAAGTGCTGGTACCACTCTGTGTTCGCCTGTCCGATTCTTCGGCAGCAGACCTCAGAGAGTAACCCTCCCATGAAGCTCATCTGTGGCCACGTCATCTCCAGAGATGCCCTCAATAAACTCACAAATGCTGGGAAGTAAGTCAGCAGTACAACCCGAATGATTGATATATGTGTGTATATTAAGATATATGCTGAGTCAGCTGCAGGAGTAAGGAGCTTTACTTTATAATGGTAGAAAGTAAAAACTAGGAAAATGAATAGCTTAATACTGATTAATACTCAAACTTAATGCTTATTATTTTATCAAATTTGTATTTAATGAAAGATATTTTTCAAAATGGTCCCTTTTGGCAACTATATTGTCACACAACTTTGGCAAAACAAAAAAGCATTAAAAAATTTATTTTTAAGTCTGCAATACTGTAGTGACATTAAAACTAACAAACCCATATATTGTAATATTTTGTTTTATCTCTCCTTTCCCTGTGTCATCCTCAGGTTGAAATGCCCTTACTGCCCCATGGAGCAGAATCCGTCACACGCCAAGCAGATATACTTTTGATACCACACACTCGTCCCATGAGTAAGGATCAAGTTCCCTGGAGCTCTTTGCGCCTCCAGGACCATTTGCTCTGGCACCTTCCCTCTGTCCGTGGCCTGTGGGCCTGTTATTGTAAGCAATAAGGTTTTACCCCTGTGCTCCTCTGGACAGCCTTGGCCAATCTGTAACCCACCTCGGAGCCTCCAAGTTTATAGTATGCAGAGTTCAGCAGGGATGGTCCATTGACAACTTGTAGTGTAGTGAGGAGTCTGTCATAAATGAGAACATCCTCACAAAGAAGAGCTTCTGAAAAAGGATCATTCATTGAAACTCATTCGCAAATGCAGAGTTATAGGCTTATCTTTTTAAAGTATGTAATACTTCATAGTGTTTTTTTCTCTGCTTTATTCACTGTGTTGAGTTGGATGACTGCTTTTTTTCTTTTTCTGTTTTTGAATGATAATGGATGGGTGAGTATGGGCAAATGGTAGAGACAGTCAGTTTAAGATTTCAGGATGACAATAAACTTCTATTATTATACATAAGAAAAAACACATAGTAACAAAGTGTGTTAAAGATTTTTATTTGCTGGTGAAAGGAACTGTGGAGGGCTGTGTTGAATCAAACTCTTGTTTGTGACCTATTAGTCCTCCAAAATGTTATAAAGGCTTCATGTAGCCTGGATGTCTGCTGATGTTTCCATTTGATCAGTAGAAGTATTAACTCATCAATGGTGGAACAGCTTTTTTTGTGACTGACTGCACCAGCACGATTTTCCTTATTATAGAAGCCATTTGTCTTGTTTTATGTATGTATTTAACAAACAAAACTACAAAAAAAGAAACAAAAAATATACTGTGAAATGTGCTTTGTTTCTATTTCTCATTGCAAACGCCAGAACGGCTCATGTAAAATAGTAAATTAAACTGAACAACAACATGCATAATCAACACTGCTGTGTAACTTTCAGAACTAACGACTGGACAGTTCACGTCACGGTTGTGCCACCGCCTCACTCTAACCCACATTGTGTATCGTGAGCTTGCAAACTGCGTGATTTGGAGACGTACAGTGGTGTGGTGGTAGCCGTATGGTCTGACTTGCAGTGACTGTAGGCTTGTGATTCAGCTTTTACTCGTCGTGGGTGGGGAAGTCCTCTGATCATTGTAGCTGCTGTTTAATATATACTTAAGATAGAAAAATGCCTCTGCTGCGTATGTTTGGCTTTTATTTGAGATTGAGTCAGAATAGGAACATTAAAATCCATGCATTTCCTCAGGGCTCATTGTCACAGTTCATACCACACTTTGCAGGTAGTATTAAAGTTGTACATTTATATAAGAAGTCTTGAACAAAGATAACATATTTCACTATTGAGACCGATAGCTTGGATATTACTGGAGTTTGTATATATTATTGAACTAGTGATGTTTGAACATACAGTTTGGAAAAGTGTGCCACAAATTCCAAGACATTTTGATGTACACTACAATATGTTTAGGTGACCAGTACTGACAGTGTAAGTTCATAGTGTCCTCTTGAAAGTGGTGATGTCACCTCACGCTCTAGTGAGGCTAATTTGTTCAGCAAGCACAGCACCAGCATAGCTCACACAGACAATGCAACATTACAGCCAGTTTTAAGTCGGAGTTGAAGATAGACATTTTATCCTGGTTTCACTTTTGAGTGGGTTAAAGCACGTTTTGTGTGGAATTTCAGTAAATTTTCCTTTTTTTTTTCTTCCATTGGTTGACAATCATTCATTTCTTCTTTGAGTGTTCCTTCAGACAGCCTGCTAGTGCTCTGTACTTCTATCCTATTAACTTTCTTGTATGTTTGCATTTCCTGCTTTTGTGTCTTATGCAACTTCTATTGTAAATATTTATCCTCTAACATGTTTCATATACTTGCATCTAAAATTAAATAAAAATTTATACTCCAGGTCAGGTTTGCAGGCTTTTGCTGGCACTGGGTGGTGCACTGCTCCTACCATAATCCACTGACCATTTTCTATCTTTAGGTTTAGCTACTCACTCTTCTTTTATCACCACTTGGTGGCGCTGGTGCTGTATTATTTATAAATGAACTAACAGCCTTGCAATCTATCAGATCAAAAGTAAGAGGTTTTAAATTTAAAGTGTTTTGCAAGCAGTATTTTTTTTTTATTCGTATATTCTTTATTAAAATTTCATTCATGCTGATGGCATTCAGCACTGCAGCTCTCTAACAACAATGTGTGAGGTAAGAATCTTTTCTCATCCCACTTCAGTAAATCGCTCCATCTCTCCTGATCTGTGCAGTTAAATTAAGCCTCTGTTTATATAATGTTTCAAATGCCAAAGTAAAGGCCTTGTGAGTCAGCCACAGCTCATAACTATTCAGATTATGACCCTGCATAAAAAATAAATCTCTGTTATGAAATTACATGTGCTGTTTCTCCCGTTTCACACTATTTTATATATGTAAGCTCTCACTTATGTGTCTCCATGAACAAAATGCATTTGGAAAAGAAATGTTGTGTTAAACCTCTACTCCTGCCAAGACATCTTTGGCTGTCTGTTCTGGTTTCTACATTAGATTTGTTTCCATAGAAGTGATTATTTTCTACAGCAAATAGGGGTCCACATGCAGTATGCTTCCATCTCGACTGACCTTCCACCTCTCTTCTGTCTGCAAGGCAACAGATAATAGGTGAGGGCTGAAGTAGAGGAGGGAGGACATTAGGGAGAAACTGAGATAAGGATCCAAGGCCAAACCTCTAAAAGCCACATTAGTCTCAAAAGCCTCTGTTGTTCATTCTGTCATAAAGACCCTGTCCTTGGGTTTTATTGGCATGCTCTGTGGGGATTTTAAAGCCCTTCAGACCAGACAGGCATCTGCACCCCCAGGTGAATGTTACTATTATTTACATCTACAACATTTTGACATAATTTATAGCAGACTGCAGTCGACAGGAAAGCCATCTATAAAGCATTTTGCCGCCTTGATTTACACTAAAAATGAAATGGGGGCGAGCATAAACTAAACAGCTGTTACACCACATGAGAAAGGTTTATTATGAGTCTGAAACAAATATATATATATATTTATACTTTACACTAAATAGACAAGTCACAGTCTGTTGAAAGGTTGATTGAAAGCTGTTCTTTGAACATATATATAATAAAGAAATAAGAGAACAACTTCACCTATGTCATGCATTGATACAGTATGTGCAACAAAGCGCACCAGTAAGGAGGCCTATCAAATTCATCGCCTGCATCTACTGATCATTTTCAATGCAATTAAAAGATGCGGGAGTGTGCTTCAAAAACAAGAACAGAGGAGCAAAACAAAATGAAAAATTACAATTATATACAAATTATATTGTTCTTATCTGAGTGCAGCTGAAAGTCCAATTTTCAGTTTTCGTCAGTAGAGTGAACAGTTTTCTTAATGGCAAATAAACAGCTATAGTATCTTGGCACCAGATAGTTTTAATCTTCCACTTAACCCAGAGATGCAGCTTTCCCACCAGGGGCCCAGGTGAGCCCTGAATCTGCACACACTGCTGAGATGTTTCTGGGCCACACTAAATCCATCATCATCATGGAGTTCCATGGTTCCTGTCAAGACAATACAGCAGTCCAAAACAAAATGTAACTACCAAATGAAAAGAAAGTAGTCACAATCAGCATGAGTTCATTTACATAAGTCTTAAGCAGGAGAGTCTGTAGGTAGTGCTGTAGGAAACAAGTCTGGTCTTGGTCTCAAGGCCTCTCAGTCCTCTCAGTCTGCTTCTATGATGTCTCAGTCTTGGGGTGTTTTTGATGTGGACTTGATTCAGGCGTGGCCCCCTTATGTAGCATATCCAGTCTCAACTGGCTCCATGGTGTGCTCCTGTGCCTCCGTTCCTACCACATTCAGTGTTCCCTGAAAGTATAGGTGAACCTAAGAACACAAACTTCCAGTCATCAGTGGTAGCTACAGCCCCAAATACAAACCTCTAGTAAAAAAAAAACGTTTTGTACAGAGTTTGTCAAAATGTAGAATTAATATCAAGGTTCTGTCTTATCTTGTAATTCTGGTTCAGTTCAACTTGATCAGTTGTTTCACTAAGTATCTTAGCATTTTATCTTTCAGTCTATTTTTTTTTTCTTTCCTGGCAGACATAGTCTTCCACAGAGGCCATACAGGTAGAAAACAGTTTTGCATTGCAAACAAGTCGGTCACATTCAAATTTCAGATGATTCAATCCTGTCTATCCATGGCAAACCAGAGGAAGGTCTGTCCTCTTGTTTTTCACTCACTCTTTCACTCCTCAGCTTTGGCACTTCTTTTTCCAGTGTCCCATTTCTGCTCCCTCCTCCTCCTCCTTCTCCTCCTCGCTCTCTGTCTGCCCTCAGCTGCTGCAGTTCCCTCTCCAGTGCTTCATTGCGGTGATACATCTCTAAGTAGCTGGCCTGCAGCTCCTTCTGGTAGCGGATGACCTTGTCCTTTTCTGTCTGCCATGTGTGCCTCTCCTCCTCAAAAGCTATGGCCTGGGCCTCGCTCTGGCGGCGCTCCAGCAGGAGCTCTGCGCGCAGACGCTCCTCTGTAGGTCCCCCTCCTGCAACAAAGAGGTTCACATGGCCTCAACTACAGTCCAGCAGAGCCGCAGGGGAAATATAATGAAAGACACTGGCTCCTTTTAAATGCACACAGAATTTTGCTCCTGCCCTGATTATTCAAATGACCTGATTTTGGGTCAGAGCATGTAAATATAATAACTCAAAATAACCCAGACGAGCTTCTGCTGTGTTGATAAGATTCACAGTTATTATGCCACACATGGTTTAAGATATAATATACAACTTAATTTAATATCTAGCTTCATTTGGATCTCGTCAATTTTATGTAAAGTCCTTTGAACTCGGTAAACTTCTGTTGCTTAAGACTCTTAGAAAAAATAAAACTACCTGTTGCCCCAGCTGAAGCACTCTCTTCAGACACTTTCCCATCTTCGTGTGCATTCTGAGAGGGACATCTGCGACTCTGTGTCCCCTGCAGGACGAGCTTCAGCGCATCTATTTGGCCCTCTTTGTTGCGCAGCTGCGTGCGAGTCTCCCTGAGCTGCGTCTTCAGCTGGAAGATCTCACTCAGCTTCTGGGTCACCTCTGCCTGGGAGTCCCTCAGTTGCTGCTTCAGCAAGGAGATCTCGCCTGACTTCTGGCAAACCTGTAAGATAGAGTGATGAGAAAATAAAGAATCCATTTTTGCTGATTTTATGGACCGTTTGTGATCATTTACAAAAGACAAACAGGGAAGGAATTCAGTTATCTTGTCTGTTCCCTGTAATTACTTCAAGTGCTTCTCCCTGCCATAAACTGTCTGTCTCCTGTCCTTCCAAGGTCTTACCTCCCACTGCGTCTCCTCCAGGGTTGGACTGGTTCGCTTTGCTGTGGCTCCGGCCTCCTGGCTGCTTTCCCTTTTCAGGCTGTCGAGCTCCTCTTGCAGTCGGTTCTTCTCCTGTTGGGCCTTGAACAGCTGTAACTGCAGGTTGCGCTGGGAACGCTGGGCATGTTGTGAAACCTGACGTAGCTTGGCAGCATACAGACGCTTCAACTCCTCCACTTCCTTTTCCCACAGACGCTGTTTACCCTCAAACACCTGCATGTGGTGAGCAGATGGGGGTCAAACTTCAAAACAGAGGCAGATGGCTGTATCAACTGATGATGAAGAACAGACTAATACAATGAGATTCACCTGAGCGATGGCGTCTTCGCTCTCGTCGAGGTTTCTTTTCATCTGTTTCAGCTCATGTTCTTTCTCCACCAGACGCTCCTCCAGATCCCGCACCTGGAAAAGACAGCAGAGTAAAGGACTTAGCAATCTGTGAATAATGCTGACATCCTCCTCCTCCTATCTATCCATCTATATGCCCAGTACTCACCACTTCCTCTACAGACAGAGAGAGGGTCCATTCATAAGGAGGTGGTGCCTCCCCTCCAAATGGAGTCAGACGGCTCAGGGTTGCCATACTCCGACACGCCATCTCACCACCTCCTGACCCTACAGTCTTTGGGCCCAGGGATGTGCGGTCCAGGGAGCCAATAGCGTTAATGTGGCCCATAGACGCACTAGGGAAAAAAGAAGAACATGAAAGTCAGTAAAATCTTCCCTATTATCACTTCCCAGACATTCACTAAGTTTAAAAAACAATTATAGCAACACTCCTTGAATATAAGGTAGAGCTAAGACAATGATGCTGCAGGAGACCTGATGTGAGCCAGGTGTGGGCGGAAAGGAGGCCGGTATGGTGGCAGGCTGCTCATGGAGTTGTGGCCCGAATCTGACAGGTTATCATCCTCCTGGCTCATCCCACGCAGCGAGGAGTGAGCCTACACAGTCATAATTATACAATTATTCATCACAATTAATTGAGTGGGAAAAGTTAAATTATACAATTTCACAAATATTGGCTGACTAAAACTGAACAATCACAAGCGGTTAAGTGTTAAAGTGAAGTCAGAGAATATGTTTTTGGAAAGTAAACCACTGGATAAATGGATCTGATCAATGGAACTATTATATTATGATTGTGTGTTGAGACTACCTTGTTACCACTGGATGTCGGTCCTCCATGACGGGAGGGGGAGGAAGAGGAAGAAGAAGTGGAGACAGCTTTAGGGACATGGGCGTAAGCTCTGTGCAGGCCGTTGGAAAGGCCGTGGTCTATATCTTCCGACTTGGAAGATGGATATAGGTTTTGCATGGAGCTGAAGTTTTTGGGTGTGACAGGCTTGAAGGCTGAAGATCTAATATGAGCCTAGAAAAAGAGAAGCAAGGGCAGGATGAAAATGACCTTACTCACAGCAAAGGAGGTTGGTATAACATAAATCACAATGTGTCTAATAAATCAATGTGATGTTCCACCCTGCATGTTCTTAGTGTTGATCAATTCAAATAAAACAAGGAGAGATTTGACTGCAACAGTAAATTCAGAACATAACAACTGGCAGATCCCCAGTCTGTGTTAGTGAGCTGGAAGAAGTTTAAATTTGATTTATGCTGGTAATATGTGATAGGGGTGTTGCATCTTGCTGACAGAGACAGATAAATGTGATAAACGTGAAAGATTAATTTAACACCTGCAACCCCAGCCCCACACTGGTTCTATATTATTATAAAAACAACATAATGGAAAGTCATCGGTAACCGTGCCAGAATCACTGAATGACACACAGTCCTCATTTCTACTGCTTTAAAGAATACTTTAAGGTACTTTTTAAAGTATTTTTAATATACTAAGTTATCTATTTTACTGTTTCAGTAATAAATGCTTGGGGCCATGTAAAACACAGTGTTTCTTGTCAGCTCAAGCACAAATGACATTTAATCTAAAATTTGAAAAATTACAGGATTTAATCAATTGACAATAACTGACACATACAACAATTTGAGAAATACAATACCAGGACTTTCTTGGATATTTTAAACACAAACAATATTCACCTTTTCATACTTGCCCCCGCTTGGCAGTGAGTTCTTTGTCAAATCCACTTCGGTGCCGTCTTTGTGGTAGACCTTGGCATATACGTTTTCCTCCTCATGACCACTGGCAGAGTTGTGTCCAGAAATAATGTCCTTCTTGCTGTCACCACCTGGGTTTGCTTTAGGCTCTTTTCTGTTGAGAAACACAGCAGGTCAACTGAGGTGAAACCCTGTCACATTTTATTGTACATAGCAGACTAGTTCACCTACACCAATGCAGCATGTGACATTTTCTATGAAAGCATCTGGTTCTCTGTAGCAGCACCCACCTGGTGATGTTGAGGTAGTTCAGTAGCTCTCTCTGGGTGAAACCTTTCTTCAGAAGGCCATTGGTCTGTTTGGGTCTCACCTGGGGCACTGCACGGCTCCCTTTAATTGGAGACACGTCTGGTCTCTCCACCAGACTGCCTACACTTCCCATGCTGCAACGGGAGGAGAGGGGTGTAGCTGGAAAAGGGTTATGGAAGTTTTTGCTAGGACCACGGGTCAGAGGAAGAGTCTGGACTGAGGTTGCCATTGGTTACAGGGTTCTATGGGGGGGTAAGATGCTCTGTAAAAAACAGGAAATGTAGATAATGAGCTGAGTGCTGGTAGCAAAGTGAAGTAATCTGTTTATAATAAATAAACAGGTTTAAATGGAACGAGGATGACCATACTGATGAAGAAAATGTTCTGTTAAGATGTTCCTTGTTTCGTCACAAATGTTATTTTATTTTTGTATTTTTACTGTGATATTTAGGTTGTGATATTTTAGACAGTTTGCCTTGCTGATGGGGGAGGGGGTGGGGCTTGTCTGTACAGAAAGCTGTGTCAGAGCACAGCTGGAATAACTCAGCTTCCCACAACATCACAGATGCACTATAAAACAAACTGTTCTCCATGCGGATCCTGTGTTACACAAAAACAATCAATTATGGTGATGCATTAAAAAAAAAAAAAAGAGTACAAATCAATTTGAAAATGTCTATGGGCATAATGGGGTTACAGAATCAGTCTTGCCTGTTATTCTTGTCCTAATGCACATTAAAAGACTAAAGGATCATGCAGAAGCGTGTACTCTGTGGGGCTATGTTGTTTTTTTTTTTTTGAGGTAGGGCAGAATATGTCACATCACAAGCCTGTTACGTCACTCTGATCCAACTAGGTTACTACAGCACGGCTTAAAAAAAAAATCAGACAGAAGAGCCTGAGTAAACAATAAACATTATGGACAATTTAATCAAATGCTGCGGTAGCTTATTCTGTTTGCAAGTTTCCTGTCTCATGATCTACATAAACCTAGCATGGCCTGAATACATTTTCAACAGATACAATGGCTTTCTGTGTTTCCTGTCAGCTACGACAAAAGAAACAAAAGTAACACTAGAATCATTTAACATTTTCTCACAACTTTGACAAATCTAAACCAGTTGCCACGTTACCCCAACAGCTACATAAGAGGCGCCATTGTTTTGTCAAGTTTGAGCCTCTTTAGTTTTACACAGCAAATCTCTCTACAACCATCACACCGCCATACTTTTTCAAATCACCCACACACCCCCCCACCCCCCCTCCTTCTTTTCAGACAGCCTCATTAAGGAACATTATTGATTTCACCCCTCTGACCCTCGCTCTTCCCATGCATAAGCACGGCCAGCAGCCATAAAGCACTCTCAAGTCCATAAAACACACACAATTCGCCGCAGGCTTTGTGACTACAAACAGAACCTTCTTCTGCACTCAGCCATGGAACAGGTAGAATTTTAAGGGTCACACCGGACATTTTCTTGTTTTAGTCCATTAATTGCCAGTTTTAAATTCAGCTACCATAACACAAGCTTAAAAGTTGCTTTAAAAAGGTAACCCATAACAGAATGTATTTCCTTATTATTATCCTTATTGTTGTGTGGTAATTCATTTTCATTTTTTTCACCTTCTCATGTATTCGAGAACATTATTATTCAGCAATAGTCAGCAATAGTGCCAACAACCACTTTACGGTAAAAGTATGTTGTGACTTGATGCAACCTGAAAGATCATTGATGCAAAAGGCTTTTGTGTTTTGATCATTAGCTCCAAAAGCTGCTGTCAGCTGACTATGATATTTGAGTGTCTTTAAATTCATCAACAGGATATTTTTTCCTACCTGTTATCGTGGAACGACAACATAAAGTGAATTAAAACTAGTCACTGAGATGGATTGATTACTTCTCACATTTCAGCTCTTTATACAACAGTGAAAGACAGACTGGAAGATCAAGGAAAACCAAGGTTTAGAAATGTGCAATAAAATGTAGATTATGTAAATTACAAGTGTTGGCAGAAATGTAAAAGCAAAAAATGCTTGACAGGTGCACGAGCCCATTGTCTATGAAAACTGGGCTCATTCCAAATAGTGACAGGGACGTCCTTACGCCCGGCTGTCAGCACATACTCATGACACACTATGACACGATTTTACTATTACACACTGTCCCACACAAATATCCTATGTATGAGCACAGACACCTGCAGTGACACTCTGGCATCTCCTCTTGCATCGAATACAATCCACATTTATCAAGTGCTTTGCACTGCTGGCCTCGACAGTTACAACAATTATGCAAATGGTTAAAATAGGCAAAAAGAGCTGTGCAACAGCAGCTCCAGCCCACTCCACTCAGGGCTCTCAGCCAGGCTGAGATCAAAGCAGCCAAAGCTACTCATGTTTATATTCATGAGGTACTACCCCCCCCCCATGTAAAACTTTCCATTAAAGCATCCGGCTCCTAATAAGTCAATATAATATAGGCTGAGGAAAGAAACCTGATAATCAGTGTTGATTAATATAATAAATATAATGTGGCTCTGTGAAAAGGTCCACAGCTGTGGTGCTACTCGACCACTCAGTGTCCCTGGTCAGCGTCAGACATGATATGGAGTCAGTGCAGGTCATACTGAGTGTGTATGAGTGTGTCTGACACCATATGAATAAATCATGAGTGTGCTAAACCTGATGGCCACTGGCCAAGATCTGACAGAGTATTTTTAGGTCCAGTATTTTACACAGTTTGTGTCTTGTTTCTGCCAGAGACATGAGAAGCCAATCAATGTTTGACGGGAAGCTGGGGTTGAGTTGAAGGCGGATGAGGCAAAGTAATTCCTTCTTGGGTAGATAAGAGAGTAAAAATCCTTTTAGGCCACAAATCTTGTAGGGCTGAAGAAATCTTGCATCCAGTTGTTTTCCGTAATTGCCTTTTAGTTTATGGGTTAGAGTAAACCAGGAGACACCACAAGATTTACAGCTTAGACCTGAACAGCCAAGGGGCCCTGAAATGCAACACACTTCACTAACAAACACACACACACACACACGGATCAAAGCAGCTTCTGCTGCCAGCTTTGAATAGTTACAACTGAAAACAGTCTTCTGTTCTTGATTTATGCTTCTTCCTAAGCAGTGACGAGTTGCTAACTTAGATCAAACATAAACATCGTCAATTCATCAAAGTATCTTAGTTGTTCATATACTTTACACCTGTATGTGCATCTGAGTATCCATCTGTGTTTCCGGTGGCTTTCTTGCAAAAGAGTAATGGTGTAAGCTAGAATGCTACAGTAAAGTTAGTAAACGGATAAATGAATAATCGTCACATGATTAATGACATTTGTGTGTCAAATAAATACGTATCATGTTTTGTTAATGCTATAGAGTCCATGTGATCTAGAGCAGTGCATACTAGAGAGGAAAGATGTGAACAGGCTGCTGAGAGGAGTGATACTCCTCTAAAGGTTCGCGGTGAAGCTTTTGGCACGTGTTTTCTTAGAAACCTATCCCAACTCATCTAGAGAACCATACACAACAATCACAAAGAAAACAAAACATGCAGGCTTTAAGAGGACTGGAGGTTTCAAGGACACCCTCTCCTAAAATGTTGTCAGGTCTCCTGTGTTGAAAACAAAGCTTTCAATGAAATGCCTCAGCGTGAAGAGGGGACATTTCAAACCCTCAGAGACCCGCAGGTCAGCACTGGGACTGAAACAGAAG
The DNA here is from genome assembly GCA_032353495.1 of Ctenopoma kingsleyae. NCBI lineage: Eukaryota > Metazoa > Chordata > Actinopteri > Anabantiformes > Anabantidae > Ctenopoma > Ctenopoma kingsleyae. The sequence continues at coordinate 8,024,506 of JAUBNQ010000002.1, read as the reverse complement.
AGAGAAGGACAGGGAAGCTAAATTCCAAAGATGCTTCGCAGAGCACAAGCTCAGGCTTGTCAGTTTTTGATGCGCAAAACGCTCACTCCCACGGACGCTCACTCACACTTCTGTGCGCGCGGGTCACTCAACAAAGCCCCGAAAAAAGCACACAGCTCGCAGCTCCAGATCCTCTGCGCTCGCTCTCCCCTGCTCCATGATCAAAGTTTGTTTACGTTTGAGGGGTAACTTTGCAGGTTACATCTAAAACTCCCACACAGCGCACACTCTGTTACGTTATATAAGCTCTATCCAACCTGCGTTCTCTGGTTTTCACAGCTGTTAGTTGTGTAAAACACTATGGAACAAATCAGGCACCAGCCTTACTTCATCTTTTCTACAGAGACCTGCAGTATTAGATTTAACTCCTTCCCCTGTAGCCTGACAGCCCTCCTTATGGGACACTTTCTATCAACAAACAGGGTCATGACAGCGTTTTGTGGGTGTTTGTTTAAGAACCAAAAAAGGGAGAGAAAGAAAGAAAGAAAGAGAAAGAATCACACTGACAACGGCGGCACAAAGAAACCACAGGAGTGATAATCAAACAA
>JAUBNQ010000002.1:7967408-7996546 GCA_032353495.1 Ctenopoma kingsleyae | reverse complement strand
TGTCTTCTCCTTGTAAGTCGCTTTGGATAAAAGCGTCTGCTAAGTAAAGTAAAGTAAAGTAAAGTAAAGTAAAGTAACCTGACTCCCTACAAACCACACAAACTCTTTGCCTTGCCCCTACACGCATGCACGACCACACACAGACACAGCACAATACACACATATGGTTCTCCTGTGATCTGTTGGGGGTTGAAACAGGTGCAAATAGTCAGCTGTTGTAATGGCAGACTTAGCTTCACCTGCTCTCCTGTGTCCCCTCACTGCCACCTTTACACAGTCCAATACTCACACCCTACAAGTGTGGGTCAAGTCACAGCAGCGCAAACCTGTGGCCCTGAAAAAGCAAAGTGTGTTGTGAGTCCCAATCTTGTGACTGTTCAGTTCAGATCCATTAGTTCACATGTAACCAAAGGAGCAAACACTGAATCCAGTCTGTAATAAAACAAGACTATGAGTCTGAGTGCTGTGTCTGGTTGTACATGCGTGTAGGGGCAAGGCAAAGAGTTTGTGTGTTTTGTAGGGAGTCAGGTTACACACAAAGCACCATTTTTTAATCTTTTACATCTTTTTTCTCTACAGGTCTACAAGGTTGTACTTAGGCACAGGGACATGTGCATAAATGCTAATATTAGCATGGCACCATGCTCACAGTGAATTAGGAAACATGGATATTTGGCAGTGTTATGTTCACAATCTTAATTTAGTGTGTTATTATGCTAACATTGGTCATTTCTTTTTACAAATCACAAAGTATAGCTGGGACTGAAATGATGCTATGACCTTCCACATGAAAAAAAAGTTAATTTTGGACAAAATAACATTTTCATGTGACACTAGATGAAAACTTAAGGAATCACCCATCGCACATGACATGTCTGTCCTAAATGTTCTGCGAGTCTTTTCAATAGTTATTGAGGTATTTCACTATACATGTCAACCTCTTGCTGGTGCTATGAACTCAGACAATAACCAAAGTCCTCAGGCTTTTTTCTGTGGGGACAATGAATGTTTGCACCAAAGCTCATGCATTTCACAACAGTTGTAGAAATATTGCTATCTTTGGAAAAAGTCTACAGTATATTCCTGTGTTTTGGCATTTTTTCAAATTCCTTGAGCTGTGGCTAGCAGTCTCGCCTCAACAGCCACATGGCCACTGTCAGCACCAGTGACACGGGGTCACAGTTTAGACTCAATCCCCAAAAACATCCCATATACACTGGAGTATGTACAGAATACACAGTGGTTTGGAAGAGAAATAATAAATCTATTCTCCAGAGATTCAAGACATCACTGTGCACTTTGTGCAAGGCTCATCACAATTAAAATTAAAACTCTTCATTCTCCTTACAGGTGTTCAGAGGCACAATAACAGACGCTCCCAACTTTGATCCCAGTGCTGATGCTGAGACGCTTTACAATGCTATGAAAGGCATTGGTGAGTGCCTTACTCCTCTGTAATTTTTGGCTACAGGGGTGCCAAGGTCATCTTTCATCTTCCTCACTTTGTTGTTTGACTGATCACACAAAGAATTTCACACAGCAGTCATGACAGAAGTACAGTCAGAGTCACGAAGATGGTAATGGTTGAAAATGCTTCTTTGTCTTCCTTAGGTAGCGATAAAGAGGCCATCTTAGACCTGATCAGCTCAAGAAGCAATGCACAGAGGCAGGAAATCATTTCAGCATACAAGTGTAGCTTTGGAAAGGTACAAGAATAAATTTCATCATCTAATTGTTTGTGTTTTTACTAATGTAAAAATCCAATCACACCTTCAGACAGTAGTTACAACCAGAATGCTAATGCATAATGTTTCACCAGGACCTAATTGATGATCTGAAGTATGAGCTGACGGGCAAATTTGAGCGTCTCATTGTTAGTCTCATGAGAACACCAGCCTACCATGACGCCAAAGAAATTCATGATGCAATGAAAGTAAGAAATTTTACCTCACACCTCGGTCATATCCAGTGAAGCTGAAGCTTATTTATAATTCACTTCATGCTCTCTTTCAAGGGTGTTGGAACAAACGAGAGGTGCCTGATTGAAATCCTGGCATCTAGAAACAACAAACAGATACATGAGATGGTGGAAGCATACAAAGATGGTAAGTCATGATAGATAAGGTGTCATTATAAACAAAGAGATGATTAGTTTGGCAGCTATCGACATTTACCATCAGTGTCTGTCTTTAGCCTATGGCAGAGACATGGAGGAGGATATAATTGCAGACACTTCCGGCCACTTTAAGAAGATGCTGGTTGTTTTACTTCAGGTCAGCACCCTAAAGAGTTGATGTTTTCAGAATCAGAATATCCAGTTAACCATACAGTGTCTGTCTTAGGCACAGTACCTTTAACCACTGATCAGCAATGTGTCTTCTTGTGGCTGTGTTTTCGTGACGGTTTCAGGGGACCAGAGATGAGTCAGGAGTGGTGGATGCAGACCTGGTGCAGGAGGATGCACAAGTAAGAGGTTGAAATGGGCAACATGCACAATTAAACTGACATACAGTATACAGGCTCTGTTTAAAAAACTAGAAAAGTTAATTGAATATTCTCTTTGTACTAAAAGAATAAATTGAATCACACTATAATTATAAATAAATTAAAATAATTAAAATATGTGGTAAAACCAATTAAGTGCCTTTTTTATTTATTTCATGTTAATGAAAGACTAAAATGTGGCCAAAGCCATATACAGCATATTAACTTTGCAGGATTAGTTTACAGATGAAATGGATATTATGCTCTACATACAATAAAATACATTGGACTGTGTGCATTTTGTTTATTATGTCATCCCATGTCTTCTCTGTGTAGGACCTGTATTCAGCTGGAGAAGAGCAGTGGGGGACAGACGAGGCCAAATTCATCATGATCCTGGGAAACCGCAGCGTTACTCACCTCCGCATGGGTGAGCACAGAATTCAGGGGCATTAACGCTGTTTTGAGGCATCCAAGATATTTCCACTTTGACCTCAAGCCTCTCGGGAGTTAATGGATCTTAAAAGTTAAAATATTGAGTTTAGTGACTTTGATAAATTTGCTTTGGTGCAGCCTGTGTGTTAAAATGTAGTTACTTCTGAAATAACACGACCTGCATAACATCACAATAAAAAATTCATGTATTGTCGTTTTATGTTTAGTTTTTGATGCCTATGAGGTGATTGCAGAGCTGTCCATTGAGGACAGCATAAAAAATGAGCTATCTGGAGACTTCGAGAGGCTGATGCTGGCAGTTGGTAAGAAGTACTCAACACACCTCACACTTTCACAGTCATTTTTGCAGCGAAAGTACCGCTTTACGATTAGGGTTGGTAAGTGTTACTTGCTAATTAAGCTCTCTCACTCTGTCACAGTCCAGTGCATAAGGAGTGTTCCCATGTTCTTTGCCAAGCGTCTTTACAAGTCAATGAAGGTAAAAACTATCTGAATGAGTATTTTGAAGCTTCCGATCTCTCTGTAGACAGATTTGAGTTAGCAGCACAGTCATAATGACTTTTTTCTTTTATTTTTAAAAACGTTAGTCCTACTTTTGGCTGCTGCATTATCTTGTCCCTTAACATTTCCCCTCTCCCTTACTTCCAGGGACTTGGTACAGCGGACAACACCCTGATTAGGATCATGATTTGTCGCTCTGAAATTGACATGTTGGACATTCGAGAGTGTTTCCGTCTCCAATATGAGAAGTCACTTTATAACATGATTAAGGTTATTTAAAAAATGAATAGCATGTTTTATACACACACAGTTCTTGATAGTCCATCTCACATGATTTTGTGTCTGTGTATATCAGGATGACACATCAGGGGATTACAAGAGGACTCTGCTTAATCTGTGTGGAGGAGATGACGAGTAAGTTACAGCAGAAACCAGATGAGGGTGCTAGAGCACCAGGTTTAGAGAGTTTTTATGACATCATATTAGTTCAAAATCATTGTGATTTTATTGTGAACAGCAGAAACTAGCTGTGTTTGTTTTATTTTATTATAGATCCATCTTCCTAGATATACACCAATCTAAGCTACTTTGCTGAATGTGCTGCATTGTGTTAACCTGATCATTACAGCTTAGCTGGAGAGTTCTTCCCTGAAGCTGCTCAAATAGCCTACAAGATGTGGGAATTAAGTTCCATGACCAAAGTCCAGGTTTGGGCCTCATCTGCTCCCACATTAGATGTGTCATTGCATGTTTGGCTTAGAAGATGCATGCAGCTTAATGATCTGCTGGCCCTTGAGTGATCTGCTTACAGTGCTGATAACACTGCCACACATCCACAGTAAAGGCTCTGTGTAACTGTGGATATGATCAGAGCTCTGCTCACTAAAATACAAATAGTTTTTTGTTATAATGTGCTCTTCAAGCCACAGTTTTGCTTTGTCCAAGGAGCTGGTGAATACTGAAAAGATCTCAGCATTTTTGTCAACAAAAGGCTGTGTCACTAGCGTTTTATATGACTGTGTCATTTTTCAACCTGCCCACCTTTTCAGCGTTGGTAATGTCATGAATTCTGACCTCAAGGGGGCACACTCCCCCTCAAATGTCAAGAAACCATTAACATAAAACATTTTTCTTTTTCCTATCAGCACAATAGTCCGATACATTACAAGAAAAAAATTATTTTGCTTGCTTTGCAGACTACTCACTACTTATAGCTTTAAGATTAAGGTTTGGTATATTTAAATCAAAGACTAAAAATTGTGTCATTTCACATTATGTTTTTATGTGTGAATAGAGAATTTCATCTTTCTAATTTTGTAATTTCCACTACCTTAGCTAAGGCCAACAGTACGCCATGCACCTAATTTTGATCCTGCTGCTGATGCACAAGCGCTGAGGAAAGCTATGAAGGGATTTGGTATGCAACCCCCCCAAAAAAACAATCCACTACATTTACACTGCTACTACATTGTTACAGAAATTACAGAAATACATATTTTACATATATAAAGAAAATCTTTCTTCACAACAGGAACAGACGAGGATGCAATTATTGACATTGTTGCAAAGAGAAGCAATGCCCAGAGGCAAGAGATCAGACAGACGTTCAAATCCCTACTGGGAAGGGTGAGAGAGATGAATAATATAACAAAACATGAACGAAGGCTCGAATTGGAGCATATTTCTTACGTCATTTTCAGATGTGCACATGTACATCTAAATTTTGTAACAACTGAACTAAAGTGTATTTGATCTTTTCTTAGGATCTGATGAAGGACTTGAAGTCTGAACTGTCAAAGAACTTAGAGAGGCTGATCATCGGGCTCATGTTGACCCCCGCGGAGTTTGATGCCAAAATGATGAGGAAGGCGATGGAGGTACAGTTGATCAAAACACCTGATTTGTTTTGACACTTGGAACGTCCAGATAACGTAAAGATAAACTGTTGGAAGGGATTCAGTGGTGAAGTGGGTCATTGCAAAGGGGGCAAAGACGTGTAGTGGGCCCTTTAGGCTGTATGGAGATGCAAGACGGATCCAAGTGGAAACTTGCAGAGATGAAACAAATGCATAATCATACCATGTGAATTTCTCTAAACAGCGACCTGCTGATGTTCAAGCAACACAACTGCTGATACATTATTTCAGAACCAAGGTCATAGCCATGGACTTATAATTTAAACAATAATTTGATTCCATTCAGAGACAGCATAAAGAAGTGAGGCGTACTAAAATAGTGGGGCAGACCACAGAAGAAGGTAAAACAGTTTGACATTAATGCTGGATGCAGCTGTAGCCTACACACTAAACCACATCAAGTCACACACAAGACGTGTACAAGCGATGTATGGTCTGCCATAAGTAACCAAGCAGACACAGCAGTCTGCAACAAGGCTGCTTTTGAAAAGCCGAAATAACCAGCATCTAACTTATGCCACAAATAATTAAACAACTTCTGAATGACATTTTTGCCAGTAAAAATAACAGGAGTCCATTGTAGCTTCCATTATAAAAAGATCCAATATTGAAAAACTGAACTGAACTGAACAGATTCCTGAACTATAAACACTAATGTGAATAGCAGCATTGTCCTATCCTTCATCCCTCTTTATGGATAGTGAGTTTCACAGTATGACCTCTGCTTGGAGATAGTAATTATCTTCCGCTGGCTCATTGTCACACTATACAATTAACAGAGACAACACGCATGCACCTGCACTTCAAAGTTCGAGCTCACCTTATATCAGATGATGCACAGTTAGAGAGAGAGACTGATGCCATGTGACCTCATGATTTTCAACTGATTTCAGAAACGCTGCAATCTGATTTTTTTTTTTCTTTTACTTTTTACTTTAATTGTTCCAAAAAACTGCGAGGAAAACAGGCTGGATCCATCACTTCAAAAATGTATGCTATCAGTTACTTTCCTTGGTGTGATGGTTTGATGGTATAGACATCCAGAGAAATATAATTGACGTTTGAATGTCATGTAAATTACACAGAAAGAATTTGCAAGTCAAATAACTTTGCATTTTAGTCATTTACAACTCTCTATCAAACTCTGAGTTTCCGTGTGAATACGACTTGTCTTTTTCTCTCAGACAAGCACAGAGAGCAACAGTTTTTTTTTTTTTTTTACAATCATATGTCTTTAACGTATAAGTTCAAATGCAATGGAAATTACAAATTTGCTAATAATTCCCTCCTTACAATAGAAGGCATTGGAAATAGTATGAAAAAGTAGTAAAAATACAAATCACTATATTAACTAAATACTTATCGCCTATGTAGTGCATTTCTAACTTGAACGGATACAAGCACTGAAAGGTTCAATGTGCTATTAGGCACAAGGACGTGAGATGACTAACACAGTATTATGAAATTCTGTCCTTAAAGGCTATTGGAGGTTTTATAAATATAACATGCACTCTCTCTTCTGTTGCTTGTGTTGAAAACTCACTTTGTAATTCAACAGGGGGCTGGGACAGATGAACATGCTCTGATTGAGATCCTGGTCACCAGGAGCAATGAGCAAATACATGCCATGAACGCTGCCTATCAGAGTGGTGAGTTTAATGCCAAAGGTGCTTTTAAAGTCACTTTCCTGTTTTAGAAACCTTCTACATGCAATATGATGTTATTTCACAGCCTATAAGAAGTCTCTGGAGGAAGCCATTCAGTCAGACACATCAGGCCACTTCTGCCGCATCCTGGTTTCTCTTGTGCAGGTAATTTTTATCATCACGAGAGCTTGCAGTGTGTTTTTTTTTCCACGCCCACTCACTAGTTGCAGTTTGTCTGGTGACAATAAGTGTTTACTTTAAAGCTCCCCAGTATTCTTTCACAATGTGTTGCACTATTTATGAAACAAAAAATATTCTTGGTGAACTGCTGAACCATTAATAATTTAGCTTTCTCTACTCTGTGCAGGGTGCAAGAGAGGAGGGCCCTGCCGATTTGGAAAGAGCAAACACAGATGCTGAGGTGATTTAGTGAACCACTTAGTGTCTCCTGTAACATTTTATTGTGTTAAAAAGCTGAAATAAAAGAATGGGTTGAAATGTTTGTTCCTGTTTTCCCTAAATTTTTAGGAACTTGCCAGTTCATGTAATGCAGACTCTGACGAAATGGAGATGAAGTTCATGAGTGTTCTGTGTACCAGGAGCTTCCCTCATCTCAGGAAAGGTAAAGGTTAAGACAGACAAACATGATCGGCTAATTATAGATCCAAAAGTAGAACTAACAATGCTCTTCTCTATTCACAGTTTTCCAGGAGTTTGTCAGATGCACCAATAAGGACATTGAACAGATTATCAAAAAGGAAATGTCTGGAGATGTGAAAAATGCATTTTATGCCATCGGTAATAGCCAATTCTGACATTAAAATTTGACCCAGTGTGTCACAATTACTATTCTGTGACTCTTTCTCAGTCCCTATTTCCTCTCTCTTTGGTTTGCAGTTCGCAGCGTAAAGAACCAGCCCTCTTACTTTGCAGATCGTTTGTACAAAGCCATGAAGGTATTTTTTCATAGTGCTCTATTGTGTAGTTCTAGCTGCAGGCCTTGAACACATAACCAGTGCCTCAGATGCTAGATAAAGCAAGTGATAAGGTCATATTTTTTTGTTCCGTGTAATATGTTAAGGTTTTCTGTGTTACTCTTGCTGCCAAGTGTTCTCATACAATAGCAGTTACTGTAACTGAATCAGTGTAAACACAGTCACTATTGATCTTCTCCGCAGGGCCTTGGCACAGACGACAGAGCACTGATCCGCATTATGGTGTCCCGTAGCGAGATCGACCTTTTCAACATTCGCAAAGAGTTCAAGGAAACACATGATGTCTCTCTCCATGAATTCATCCAGGTAGAAACTATGATTGTAAGTCTGAGTCCTGAGTCTGTTAGCATTAGTTATTTGTTGTGTTCACTTCTCATATGTGTCTTATGGCTCCTATCATGGCTTTTCTCTCTGTGTAACTTTGTGTGAGTGTGTGTTGCACATCCATTCTGCTGCTCTAATGGGGTGGCGGGGTAGTGGGGTGCTGTAATCTATCACTTCCTGCGGTGGACTCTGGGTCTGTGGCTACTGCACAGCTGTTTAGGAATTTCCCTAGCATGCTTAACTTCCTCTCTATATCCGCTGTGTGATTGGTTAACAGCCGCAGAGACAGGAAGTACCCAGAAACAGTTCTATAAAAACTTATAGATGAAATCACAAGCAAGTAGGTTGCCCTGGATTGGCTTTGCCAGAAATATTATCAGATTATGAAACAGGAAGGATCATTCTATAATGTGTATTCTTAAGTATGTTGTGCAAAAGTACATATCAAAAAATGCTTTGTACATAAACTTGTGTAGTTATACTGAATAAGTCAACGCTTTTACCAACATACTTTATGCTTTCATTTGCAAAAGAAATTTTGATTTTGAACTATTTGGGTTTTTTTTTTAATTAACTGGCAGTTTCAACCAATTTACACAAAGCTGAGAGTCACTGAAATCCCAGTGTTGTATTTAATTGCATTTAAATATGTATTTATTAATTTTAAAATATGGGTGAGTTGAGAAAATGCATACAAATCCTATGTCAGTACAGCAAAGCTACCAGCACATCTAAATCTCCAAATGTTGCTTTTTATACCTATATAGCTCTTTCCATTTGTTTCCAGTCTTTATGCTAAGCTAAGCTAATCAGCTGCTGTGTGTGGTTTCATATTTACTGTACAGACATGAAAGTGGTCTAATTCTCAATTAATTCTCAAATAAGCATCAATTCACAAAATGAGGAACTATTCCTTTTAAAAGATATAGTTTTGTATGTGTATGTATGTATGTGTGTATGTATCAAGTATGATGATCACTGACAGAAATGAGTATATGTGTCTGCAGATATAAAGGGTAATTCCACTTTTAACTTGATGGTTGATTTGAATCAACTGTGTATCTTTTCAGTTCAGCTTGTCCCAGTGACTCTCATCATTCAGCATTAATGAAAGATAAACAGGTTTTGTTCATGTGCATGTGAGAAGAGTGAGAAGTAAACTCGCCTGTGTCTGTTTTCCATCATTGTTCAGGGTGATACCTCAGGAGACTACCGTAAAACTCTGCTGGTGCTTTGTGGAGGTGAAGATTAAGCTCATCACATCTCTGCAGCTTTGTTCACAGACTGACAAACCACGAGACACAGAGTGATTGCAGAGTGAAACTGTGGTGGTTAGTGTCAGTATCTACGTATTGCCAGTGTTCCTAACTGCTGCCACTCTTCAGCCAAACCAAGTGACCTATGACCTCCCAGCCTTGCAAACCAGTTTTCTGCTCTCATGTGTGATTGTCCTGTCTGCCAGGAAAATGTTCTTCTTTTTTTTTTACAGTGTCATATGTAACACAAAGATGTTCCCATTAGTGTAGAAAGGGGCTTTACGTCTACAGGGTGTTTGAAATTAGTAAGTTCTCAGTGCCTTCAGACAGTCAGCCATCCAATGATTACTGAGATTTTAAGGAATCATATATAGCTGAATGAAATAAATACATTAAAAAGTGTTGTCACGTCTGATTCTTCTTATATTTTAATGCATTTCTATGGTAAAAATTCATTAAAAGTTCATTTTAATGCACATTACATCAGATGATCTTTTTAACAGTATGTGTAATGGGTGGGGTTCCACGGTTTGTAGTTGGCAGGGCTGTTCAGTGATTAGCCATGTTGATATTGGCAATAGAACTGCACAGAGCAGACTGGGAACTAGAATATTTAACATCAGGAAACTCCCACTTGAATTCAATGACCTTTTTGTATTGTCAAAAATTCCCATATGTTGTTATTGTTCATAAAGGTGAACTGTATATAAATAGATGCTGATAATCTCAGAATAGCATATTCATTCAACATAATATTTTAATTATTAAATAGCAGCTAGTAGCTAATGTTTTCAATTGAAATAAAACTTGTTATTTCTTCCAACCACTCTGCTCATTTACATTCAAACACACTTTACACGTTGAGCACGACTGCCTCAGCTTCCTAATTACCTACCATGCCTCAGCAGCTACTGCATATACCTACACATATAAATAAGAAAGAACATTTCTTTTATACTTAACTGTGTCTGACATTAAACTTTACTTGGTGTGTCTCTGTTGGACTTTGTATTCTTGTGCAGAAGACAGAAGAAAAAGTGCAAGACAGCTGTCTGTTCTTGTCACTGTCTCAGTTCATTGCCTATGTGTGAGCGCAGCTGTGGTCGGGCCATCTTTGAGTTAAAAGAGGAAAGAAGAAAAAAGATGTATGTGGCGAGGAAATCCCCTGCAGTACGCCAAAATCCAAAAAATAGAGGCTGCAGCAGTCAGTCACACTCTGGTTTTAATGGCACACCCAGCCTAAAATTGCTCCATTTGATGATAATTATAAAAGATTAAGAGATTACTTCAATAGAACATTGTTAATATGTAGCTGATGTCAAAATATACACTGTTCTTGAATTTCCCTTTTGATAGCTAGGGGAACTTTGTACTGTGTTGTTGTTCACAAAAGATTGTAAAGCAAAAATTAAATAGAGTGTTGTTTATATGCTGTATTTCAAAGTTGTCACAGCTTCAGAGATATAGTTACAAATGCGGCTTCAGGATTTGACATTTTTATCCACAGACAACATGATTAATATGTCACCATGGTGTGATCATGCAAACAACTTGTGCACTGTACTGTACTGTATGTACTACACTGTACACACCGGTTAGTATTTATTAGAGGTCATTTGCACATTTTTCTTGAATGCTACTCTCTCCAGCCCCTGTGTTGTATCATTGTTGCCTCTTCAATTCATTCAGCTTTGGCTCGTGTTGACGTTTGCAATGTGACATACACAGAGCAAGGTACTGTACAAAAATTTATTTAATTCAATCAGGTTTTTTTTTCATATCTTTTGTTACTCAGTAAAGGCACCACAGTTGGACACACTCCAGGTTCTGTACAGGCTGAGAATCAGTATCAGGCCATTTTACTGGGTTATGGGAATTCCCCAAGTCTCACAGTGAAATTGCTTCCCCCCTTTTCACCCGTTGCCTCTCCGAAGCTGAATGTGTTGGTGAGTTGTTTTTTGTTTTAACGTTTAGATATTTAGTATCAGAAGAGATTAGATTGGCAATTATTATTTGTGGCATTGTCTTTTATTTATTCAGGGTGGGTTATAAGAGTTTTATGTTGTCACCGAAAAGTGTATACTGGAACATTACATGGAAGGCAAAGGTAACACACTGAAAACATTGATTTCTGCTCTATATGTAAGAAAGAATGCCTGTAATTGTGCAGTATTTACTGGCTACAGTTGGCGGTTACTATTTAATCCTAAGCAAATACTCTAAAAAAAGGAAATTGCTGTTTATTATACTATTTTTAAACTTGATGTTATTGAAATCCATGATAAGACAAATAAACATGTTTTGCATATTTAAAAGAAGAAAACAGAGGATGAAAATAGCACAAATTGCAGTTTATAAATAGAATTACTCATGATCAGTATTATAAATTAGACATAAGCCTCATAGAGATATATTTGACAAACTGTCTCACTGGATTCTTGGTCTCAATAAACTCATGTTTTTAAAAGAAATATGAAGATGCATATCTGGTGCCAGTGTGTATCTCGTCCATATGTTTTGCACAGTGATAAAGACTCTGTAGCGATGATGTTCCTGGTTGGAGAGTACAGCTGGAGTCAATAGTCAGCTAACAAAGATCATTTTGTAATAAGTAGCCCAGAGCTAATGACTATCAGCTGCTTATTTCTGCTGCTAGGAGATGGGAGACTGGAGCATAATGTGTACTTGTGACATGGTGGGTTTCAGTCGGACGATTGCACTGTCATCTGCTCACTCCTCTGTCCTTCTATATGGAGGAAAATGCTTTAAATGTTTTTGATAAAGTAGGAAGGACAGGAAGTGTACAGCTGGACTAAATGACTGGTGACATTTGTTGTATCCTCAGGCTTTTGTTTTTTTGTTCTGGCAGTCATACAGTCACCATCCTGTTTATTACTTCAGAACAACACAACAGTCTGAGATGGAAACACTGTGCACCAATAAACAAGGAGAAGGTTTGGTGACAGACAGGTCTGAGGAAAAAAACAACCTCTGTGTGTGTGTGTGTGAGCCATAAGGGCTGTGCATTTGCTTTTTCCTGTAGCAAACTGATGACTCTGGGGACGACATTCACACATTTTACCAGTGTTTTCTCACAGCTGATGGTCCACATACTGTAAAATTTAAAATGTTACAGTGTGGTGTTTTGTGTTGTATGTGGTCTTATTTGACGCACATAACTACTTGAATCTAGTGTGGATTAAATGTTATTTTTTGTGTCAGTAGACGTTTATTGGTATTAAGGCATTGCATTGGTCACTTTGTCAGGTACACATGTACAGACTAATGCAATCTACTACAGCGGCTCTGCCATGAATCCTACCTTTGTCATGACTTCTACTGAATTCACTCTATTTATGTAAATGAGGCGGCCAAAACAACAGAAAAACATCTTAATATAATGCACTCCAGTAGGACCCCACCACCCACTATGACCTCTATAATAAACGTGCAGTAGAATTATCACCTTTCTGACAGTTTCAACAAAAAGTGAGAAATTATAATCTTGTAAAAGGAAGTCCTTTTTTAAGATTTTCTATTTAAGGGAGATGACAGTTTTCATGAAAATATTACTAAAGTGGTTTCTCCATCCGAGCAGTTTTACATTACTCATAGTACTTAATGTATATCATCAATCTGCATTTTGCCTGTCTTACGGGAAGTAATAACGATAGCTACATACAATTTAGGAAAAAAAGGTATGATTCTGATGAGTTAACATTTGCCATTAATTACATTATATATATATTGTAAAGTAAAATAAACTAAACTCAATGTGTCCTGTGTTAATACATTTCGTATTGCAAAACACATTTTCCAATGAAATCTAAAATAACTAGGGTGTTCCTCTTAATTGTTTTTGCTGATAAGCACAAGTGTGTTTTACATGTGATTGTAAATACTTACTGGGTACCTTTGTGTGATCTAATTGTACTTGTCACAAGCTGAATTACATCAGAAGTACTGTTAATAGAGGAAAGGTTTTCATAACTGCCTGAGGATTAAATATGACAGTGAATTAGTTTCATAATTCCCACAAGATGTCACTATTGTTCAGAACGTATAATAATTCAAGCTTAAATGATTACTTGATTAATCAGTTAGTTGATCAACAAAAAAATAATCACCAACTATTTTGATTGGCAGTTCATTATTTAAGTGGTTTTCCACTGTTTATGGCTTCTTAAATATGAATATTAGTTGGATTTCTTTGTCATCTTTGACATTAAACAGAATACCTTTGGTGTATGCATTATTTTCTAGACAATTCAGGTAGTTTGAATACATACATTTGGGTTTTATGAAACTTCTGGTATTTTAAGACTAAAAATAACTGAATGATTGAGAAATTCATGTCAGATTGACCAATAACAAAACTGGAGTAATGATTTGTTCCAGCCCTTATCACAATATTTAATAGTTCTAAGGATTTCCTGTTAACCTTAAAAAGCTAAGTGAACTAGGCCTTATTGCCCTTCAGAGGAAACTTGTGATGCAATCACAGAAACCCCCAACAGCCCCTTCACCAAATTTGTCAATGAAGAAATAAAGTAATTCAGTGATAATTGTCGTGTTTGTTCCGGAACTATGGGGAATGGATTTCATGAGGTGAAAATAAGTATAAGAAGTTGTTTAGGCCTAATTTAAATAATTTTAAGGTGAATCAGGCTGTGTTTTGTTTCAGTTTTGCTCACCCTAGTAGCATTGTGTAGTCTGAGCCATTACTGCTACATATATAGATAACCATTTACATATTTAAAAGTCCATCTTGTGAACAGGTATGGTAATTCTGGTAAAATCAGTACCATAGTACGTGTATGCCAGTACGTGCAGCACTTGGCTGCAGTGTTTACATTACGGTCAGTGGAGCTTCTTGGTGCCCCGCTGACTGCTGATTGGGCCGCTGAGCTGTCAATCATCGCTGTTTACATCAAACGTTGCGAGGTGGAATTTCCCAGGTTACAGCATAGACCAGTAGACCACTTCCGCAATTGATGTCTGGGCAGAGAGACGAGAGGCCAGCTGCAAGGTACCCAGGTTAAAGACACCTCTTTATTCTTTGGTTTGCCGTTTAACTCCGCTTCTCGACTGACTTGCTGCATTGATAAAAGTATCTTTAGTGGGTGAATAAGAGGAGCTAGCGACTTCCTGCCCCGCGCTGTCATCTTGTGTAAGCTAGCCGACAGCTAATAAGGATGTTGCTAGCAATTTGCATGACAACAGCGAAAACTAATATTAGCCTTCTTCAGCCAATCAAGGTACCTATCATTAGTTGGATTGTGCTGTATTTGACTCTCGTCTATTGGGTAGATGTTTATTAGCATGATCCACCTAACATTTCGTATTTTTTCCTCAGCTTTTGTCTTTTTTTATTGCGGATGTGAACGTTGTAATTGTCATACTTAGCCATGACAATCGTTAGCACATTCTTACCATATGTTTCAGTCTGTCCGGGTAATGTTAGCATTGCGGTGATGTTACTGCTGCTTTTGTCCTCTCAAAGCTGTCGATTGGTCTTTATTATCTTTACCGGGCTTCAGCGAGACATTAGAAACTGAGAGAGGTGGACAATGGGCACAGAAGATGCAGTGAGATGTCTGACTAGGTTCTATTTGACTGCAGTAAAGAAATAACAGATACACAATTATAGCTATATTTCGCTGTGGTTGTAATGTTTCTAGGGCGGCACGGTTGTGTAGTGGTAAGTACTGTCGCCTCACAGCAAGAAGGACACGGGTTCGAATCCACGGCTCGGTGCCCTTCCAACCGGGTGGGCTCTCTCCAGGTACTCTAGCTTCCTCCAGCCGTCCATAGACATGCAGGTTAGGTTATTGGTGACTCTAAATTGCCCATAGGTGTGAACGATTGTCTGTCTCTATGTCAGCCCTGTGCTAGACAGGCGATCTGTCACCTGTCCAGGGTGTACCCTGCCACTTGCTCAATGACAGCTGGCATAGGCTCCAGCACTCTCGCCACCCTTAAGAGGACAAAAGGATAGTGCATCGATGTCATATTTCTACAACTTTACCTGTGGATTAAGGTTTAGGATTATGAGGACCAAGTAGTAACTAGTGGTTAAATACTTTTTCTTCAACCCGACAACCATACACATGTTTAACTTTCCTCACACGAGAGTGAATGCAATGGAAAATTTAGGTGTTTATTTAATTTGTGGCTCTTATCATAAAGATTTGTAGACTAGTAATCTCAGTCCTGTATTTGACTGGAAATTCACATGCTATATTATAGATTTACTATCATCTTTTGTTTTCTGTAAAGGTAAACGTCTTGTTTTTCTCTTTTTTTTTATTTTTTATTTTTTATTTGAGAGTTAAGAGTTGTTTTTGGCACTGTGTATGTTCTCATTAACTTCAAATAACAATTTGTGTCCTCTTTCTACAGTTCAGAGAATCATGTCTGAAAAGTAAGCGACAGAGATGGATGGGAAAAGCCCGTACCGCATCTATGATCCGGGTGGGAGTGAAGTCAAGGCCCGGGAGGAGACTGGAGGTAGAAGCAGCTATCGACAGCTCCTGGAGGAGAACAGCATACTAAGGGAGCGGATGAAGGGACTTAAGAGCTTAGGTAGGTTTCTACAAACAGCATGTGTATCTCAGGGTGAAAGTCTGATGCCAGCTGCTTTTTGGCACATACACATTTGTTCTGTGTCATAACACTTGAGGATTTTTTTCCAGATTGGAATATACACAAGGATAGGAATTTCTTGAACAGACGACATATCTGAATTTCCAGTCAAATATACAAAAGGATGAGGGAAACTGTTGTGCACCAGATGTGGTGGAATGTAGTAAAACCTGATGTGATTATCTTCAAAGCTTACATGCCAGTGATGTAAATGGCCTGATTGCTCCTTTTGTGACTCACCAAAGGAGTGCTACTTGCACATAATTTCTCACTGAACTTTTGTCACATCCTATTTCAAGGCTGCTTGTTCTGGTAGTTC
Source organism: Ctenopoma kingsleyae (assembly GCA_032353495.1). Taxonomy (NCBI): domain Eukaryota; kingdom Metazoa; phylum Chordata; class Actinopteri; order Anabantiformes; family Anabantidae; genus Ctenopoma; species Ctenopoma kingsleyae. Next base: position 7,980,004 of record JAUBNQ010000002.1, on the reverse strand, counting down.
CAGCCTTAGCGGTTATTTTTGAAAGAAATTAAGGTTAGATTAAGTGAAATGTGAAAAGTGCTGCCGGACAGAGACAAGATCTCTCTGTAACTTGCAGGTGATTTGCTTGAAGAGTCTCAGTCAGAGGCGTCAAGGCTTCGTCAGCGAGTGGAGGAACTTGTGAGAGACAACGAGGCCCTCAAGTCATCCAGCTTTGCTGCCAGTCTGTGTACAGGGGGGCCAATTCCGACTGAAACAAGTATGTTTCACAAACTGATGAACTGAACTTTGTGGACATGTTTTTATAGTTGTGAATTAACTTTGGTACTGGTGGGAACTATTTTAGATAAACCCTGTTTACATCACGCTGCAGAACACAAGGAGGAGCAAACAAGCTGTCTAGGAAAGACCCTTCAACCTGAGAAGCCCATTGTAAGTATGTCATACGGTGTATGAGAGCTTATATTGAGGCAAAAACAACTTTGTGATGTTTGTAGAATTGCCATGCAGACATCTTTATAATATCTCAATGGCAATTAAAATTGGTAAAAAAAATGGTATCTGGCAGTTTTCAACTGAATGTTTATTCTAACTAGATTATTACAACTGTCTAGACACTACATGTAGTATGGTGCTATTTACTTTTTGGTCTTTACAGGAGGCCTTATCAGAGTTTGAGGTTGTGAATATGGAGGGGAAGACTTCAGATGCCTTGATCGTATGTAACAGTCTTCTTGTGACACAAAATAAGATTAATAATTTTCCACCTACTACAGGAACTTTTGTTGTTACAAAGAATCTTTCATTTCAATTAACAGTTTTATATGTTTAGAATATTGCAATGCTCCTGGTGCAAACCCCCAAAAGTAATTTTGTGTAATTTATTTGGACTAAGTTCAGCCTGTCCTCTTTATAGCCATTTCCTCAATATTAGGAACATATCCTTAGTGTGGTGACTAACCAACAAAGTCAGTAGTGGTAGCTCCAGCCTGAGTCAGCCAGTGGAAAGTCCAGGATTATCACTGACTAGAATTACGCCGCTGATTCATTCACACACTACATCCTAGAGGATGTGTTAATAGGACACAATGCTGGAAGATTTCAGAAACACGTGTTGTCAGAACTGATTGACTAAGTAATCACATATTTTTTAGCTGAACCTGACACATTTCCCACACATTTTAGTGACTCTGCAACTACAACATCTCTGTTTGAGGTAACCATTAGTCTGTCGCCTGTGAGGTCTAAATTTAAACCTAACAGGAGAAACTGGTTTGGTGTTAAATCAGATGCTTCTTTTCATAGAAATAGTATTACGATGACTCTTACGGCATGTTGATGTTTCAGTTTTGTGTTGTTTGAAAGACATATGTAATTGTTAGCTCTTCCTCTGAGTCAACCAGAGAGGACTGACTGACTGTTTGTCTGTGTGGGTATCGCCAGGCTGGATCAGGGGCAGGAGTAGTCCCCCTCCTGCCTCAGGAGAACATCGAGCTAGCGAGCCAGCTGAAGAGACTCGAAAGCTCTTTCAGCATATTCGCAGAGGAGTCCAACCCGAACCAGCTGTTAGCTCACCTTGGTCGCATGGCTGTCGAGTTTCACCATCTTTCATCTAAAGTCCAAAAGAATGAACAGAGGACATCTCTCCTACAGGTATTTGCCACAACAACCAAAAACAGTTAAAGCAACCTGCAGCCTCCTTAGATTTGACCAGTTTCTCCACAGTCACTTAAGAGTTTTTAATTAGCAGGATCAGGAACAGGAGAAAATGCATATACAGAGTATTTCATCATTATGAATATGAATATTTTATTTTATTCTAGGCAGCTTTAAGGTAGCACTTTGTAGAATAAATACTGCACTGTGGCTTCTATGATATTCCACCTCTGATATTTTAGTTTTGTGTTGTTTTTTAAGTTTATAGTAAAACGTCCTTTATCTTTGCTGACTTGTAAAAGATTTTTAATAATGTTTTCTGCCACGTTGGTTTAGTACTTCACCACTGCGCTGGGACCTAAACAGTAGTCCATGCATGTCTAACAAATGCATGTGCATAAATTACACTACAGTTACTGATGAACAGCACATAAAGGTTTTTTTCTTTTTAGTTTTGTTAAGTTTTTCCATTTCAAAACAGCTGCATAAACATAAAAATGATAGTTGTTCGTGAAAGTGCAGGTAGGACCATGTGTCAGAAACATAAAAGTTATATTGTGAAATTGAATTGAAGGCAGTTGCTTGTGGCTACAGAATGTGTGGTTTTATAAATGTGGGCAAAAGGTTAAATATGCACGATTTTGCTAAATGCTGTGTAATAATTGTGTTTTGTTTTTTTTTGTTTGTTTTTTTTTGTTTATAGACTCTCTGTGAGCAGCTCAGACAGGAGAACAATGAGCTTAGAAAGAAAATGGAAGAGGATCATCATATAAGAAATCGAGACTTGGAGCAGCTGAGGTAATTTTTAGTTTGCCCTTCACTTTTAATTTGACTCAGTGAAACATTGTTAGTAAAGGTCAAAAAAAGAATAAATTGTGAGATGTGAAACTAAACAGTGCAAACACTCTTAAATCTCATTCATCTCTTCATGTCTTCTTTTTTTTTTTAAACTCTGGGACAATTCAGTTTCTCATGACATTTGACTGTAGTGTAATACAGTGTCACAGTACACGTTCAGTGGTAAAGCCATCAGGGTCTTTGTCATGGATGCTAACAAACATGCTTTCACTTTTGATGAGGGGGGATAATTCCAGTGCTTTCTGTTGACGTCATCACACCCAGTGGGTTTTATAGGTTCTTCCCAAAGGACATCCTGAAGCTGTACCAAATCTTCAACAATCTCTGGGAAGGGACAATGTTCACAAAAACTATCGTTTTCATTTTGTTGGTTCAGACAGGAGAATCAGAAACTTAAGGAGCTGGTCACAGGAGGAGCCGCAGCAGCAACAACATCATCTGCAGCACCATCTGACACCGAAGCTTCAGAGGCCAAAGAGGAGCTGGTGAAGGAGGAATCTGCCGCCGTACGACCTAAGATGGAGGCAACCACTCCGCAGAGGGTAGTTTAAATTTAGTTTTCCATTTTAGTACCAAGTACAATTTTTTCCAAACAGTTTTTTCTCTTCTTTTCTTTAAATAAATGTATTCAATTAAAATGTAGAGTTGGTGTAATAGAGGACTTTTGTGGATTTAGGAATATTATATGTTCCCACAGAGTGGAAAAGCTGCAGAGAAAACCCCAACTAAACCTTGTGATGTTGAGGTGTATGAAAAGAAGATCAAGCTTTTGGAGAAGCAGAGAAAGGATGTGAGTCTTGTGTTTTTTTTGTTTTACTTACTGTTCATCCTCTTTTTGCCATAGGGGAAAGTCTCTGTGTATTTTGTTTCCTATATGTTCAGTGTCATTTGTTTCACTTTCTGGTGCTGCTTACAGGTACTGGAGGTGAACAAGCAGTGGGACATTCAGTGGAACTCCATGAAGTCACAGTTTGAACAAAAGGTACGGTAATGACTTTACAGCTTTTATGAACGGTGTGGGAAGACATTGCTGTGTCTTTGACTGATTGAGAAAGAGAATCAATACATAATTCTCTCCAAATTCATTTGAAAAACATTTTTCATTTTTATCATTTCAAAGCTAACTTATAAAAAATGTTACGTGGTTGTTCCATTTTATGAAGTCACATCCGCTCTGTCCAATCTACATAGAATTCCTCAATGTTTTGTATGTTTTTATTTTACATTTTCCATAAATTTTCCCTTACTCAGTAGAAATAATGTATGTGCTCAGAATAGACTGTCCTGTTGCCTTTTGCCCCCAAGTTCAAAATGAACATTTTCTCATTTCAGCCTATGCAGATGATAACTTGAAAGCCAAGTTATCATCATTTTTACTAATGGATTGCTATTGCTGTTACTGTCATCAGCAGCACATTTTGAAATCGAATGTAATTTAAATGATTGAGCTGGATTAGATTTCTGTAATAACAGTTTTCCCATATGAGGATAAACCATAAAGCTGTAAAATATGTGAACATTACTGGACACCATGCAGGCAGAAAATGTCAAAGCAAATGTTATTGTTTTGCCAGCAGGCCGAGGGACGCGGGATTTTGAAGTTTGCGTGCATCAGTTGGAAGTGAAGCAGCTGTTTTTTTTTTTCTTCTTTTGTCTATGTGCTTGTCCAGTGGAAAAGGTGCAATCTTGCAATAGCTTGCTATTTGAGCATACTTACCACAAGCCCTGTCACACTTCAGTAAGAATTCCCCTCACCTCTCTGGTACCCGCTGATTTCCTGCTGTGGTGCAGTCAGAGGGCAACAGAGACACACAAATGTACACACTCTCACACTCATACTCACACACCTACATTTGTGCACACCCACAGTCATGAACAAACCTACATTCACACTTTGTTGAGATGGGGACACCATGTAGCCTTGGGTTTAAACCACAGAACCCTAGATATATCCATTTGCGTCACTAGTTTAGTTCATATTTTACACAAAAACAGAACTGCGTGTGTCTGCAAATGTGTCATTATTGCTGTGGCTTGGTTTATAATTTGATAAGACACATTTATAATGCTGTATCTTAACACATTCAGCAGCAGATGTTACTGTAATTTAACTAACTTTAGCTGAGTTTGTTTTTTTTACCACTAAAATCATTTTTATTAATTTTTTTTATTTATGAGAATGTGGACTCATTGTCCCTCAGATTACAGACCTCAGACAACGACTTGCTGAGTCCCAGAAAACTGTGCTTGAGTTGGAGGCAGAACGAGAGCAGAGGCAGCGCGACTATGACAAGAAGCTGCTCCTGGCCAAGTCCAAGATTGAAAATGTACAGGTGAGAACACAAGGACACTAAGCCCAGGTAAAATTGGTGTAAATATCTCCAAGCCAGGACACAGAAATGCACAAAAGATCTTCAAGAATAGTGTTTTCACTGTTCTGGGTCTGTCTGTTTCAGGGGGAGAAGGAGTGCCTCAACTCTGAGACTGCTGAGCTGAAACAGAAGATTCGCTACCTGCAGGATCAGCTGCTGCCCCTCAGCAAACAGAGGGAATACCAGGAGAAGGAGATCCAACGACTCAACAGGGTCAGTAGTGAAGAGGTTCAGTAAGAGAACAGTGAAGGTCAGAGAGGCTTCTTTATGTGCATCACTTGTTTGTCTTTCTTCAGGCTTTAGAGGAAGCCTTAAACCTGCACTCCCCTTCATCCTCCCAACAACCACCTGGCCAGGGTAACTTTGCAGATGCAGCTAATAACCTGAAGAAACAGGAGCTGCTCACCCAGATTGCAGTACTAAAAGAACAGGTCTGATGTTCATCAAAACACACACGCACATATACACAGTTGTTATAATTATACATGAATTTTTTCTCTCTAATACATTTAATTGTTATTTTGTACTTAAGGTGAAGATCTTTGAAGAGGACTTCAGAAAAGAGAGGAGTGATAGGGAGCGAATGAATGAGGAAAAAGAGGACTTGAGACGACAAGTTGAGAGGCTCCAGGGTCAGATTACTAATTTGACCAATCAGGTAAGTTGCAATGTGTTTACAGTATTATCTTGTGTTTTGCATGAGTAGGAAAGACTTTTTTTGTTTTTGTTTCTTGCATTTAATGACATTTGTAACTAAAATGCTTTCTAATGTGGGAATTGTTTCTGTGTGTGTTATAATTGTGTGTTTGTGGTTCAGCTTCATCAGGCACAGAATGAGTGCCAGAGAGAACGTACAGAGAGATGTAAGCTGGAGAGACTGCAGATGCAGCATCACAAACAGGTACTGGCTGCAGTTCAGGTCTGAGGCTGGTAGCATTGCAGACATATTGAAGTGGTGAATGAAACTGTGTCATAGGTGAAACAGGTGTTACATTTGGTCCTTTTTTTGTGCTTTCAAGTATATTTATGTAGGGCCAAGTCATTCACTGAAAGTTGTAGTAGGATATGAGTTGTGGTAAGTCTTGCAGGCTAGCGCCCTCTTGTGACAGTGTACAGTCATGTAGCTGCTGACTGTAATAGGTTCATACTGGACAAATCAGTACTCCAGGACAAGAGCCTCACTCCAGCTAGGTTTGTCAGTGCATTCGGAGGCAGCAGGTGGAACATTTACACTCCTCACTGGGAGGTAACGGCAGTAAGGTTGAAGGTCAGCAGTAGCCTATGCCATGACAGGGCCCCTGTGCTCGCTGAGAGTAGCAGCCGTGCACTGATTGGGGATCACGTGTGTACTTGTGATCCATCGTAGGGGCAGCAGCAGGAAAGACGTACCTCAGACCCCACGTCAGGCTCAGTGAACGGCCCGCTGAGCCCTCCCTACTGTGGTCCCTTTGTGCAGGTGGGACCGCAGGGCCTTGAGGGCTGGCCCATACACTTCCCTCCCCGGATGCCCAATGCAGGAGGTGCCGCAGCCGCCGCAGCACCACCCCCTGTACGAGACTTCCAACCTGTTAACCCGGTAAGGGTCCTCTAAGGCCCCTCTGTCTCTGTCTCTGGAGTGACTCTGGTTCACTGAGGAAACAAGGCTCTTTTTTTCTCTTATCTCTACCTCCCTAATCTGTTGGGAGGACAAGCAGATGCACTGCAGCTCAACCTAGACACGCTTACATTCACTGTATGGCCAAGTTAAGGACTGGTTGTGATGAATGAGGATATTTAGTGGTTTGAACTAAGTTGGTGCTTTATCTTTGGTCAGGGTTTTCCTTGGCAGTCATCATTCCCACAGCCCAGAGGGGCTAGAGCGGTAGGAGAGTGTTCAAGACCACCACCAGAAAATGCAGGTATGGTACAGCCATCTGAGCAGCCATTTTTTCTTTTTCTTATAATTCCTGTTATATACTGGGTGTTGTTCAAAAAATAAGGCTGGTGTGTATTTTTTCATTATTGTGAATAAAAAGCTGTGGAAAGACCAAAATCAACTATCATAGTAGTAGTATGTCTCTCAGTATGTTCTGATTTCTCTACCCTGGCTTTGTCTCTCAGCCCTTAGTCCAGTTGCTTCTACTCAAAATACAATTCTTTAAAAAAAGATAAAGCTATAGCAGTCTTTTTCTAGTTTTTAAAAATGCTATATTATTGCCTTTAACAGCTGGGTACTGTAGTTTTCAGCTCACATTACTGAAACAGGGGTAAATACTGACTTTGTTGGAGTATTAAATACATACCTGAATGATGTATGTCGGACTGACTCAAAATATATTTAAATATTCATATTCAGTGTTCATCCTAAATGAAGCAACACCCCCCCCAAAACAATGATGTGGCTTAGTTCTGTGTTTCTAATAGTCTTGTGATAGAGAGGAGCTCTGTAGCTCATCTAAAGCTACATCAGGCTTTGACTATGCAGACTAAATTTCTAGGAGGATCAATTTATAGTTGCTTTTGGTCTTTTCAAAGGTTGTGTTGACTGAAACAAACACAGTAGATTATTGGTTATATCTTTTTGCCAGGTATCACTCACCCAGGTTTTTTTTCCTTCTTACTATTTTCAGTAATTTTAACCACCACATGTATTTTTAAATTACACCATTGTTCATCTGCAGATCAGTCCGCAGCAGCAGCAGCAGCAGCAGCAGCAGCCACTGCAGCAGCAGGATTTGGAAAAAGGGAGCGACAGAACATTGACCCTGGAAAGCACTAAAGCATCACCGTACCCACTTAATGGAATCTGGGTAGTAGCATGAAATGAGTTTGTTTTTGAGTTGACAAGGTGTGATTTGATCTATAATTTTTCCTACTGAACTGTAGATATCCTATTGTAATGTTGTTTATACTTGGTTTTATAAGGCTATTTGTGAAATACTTCGCTAATCTGAATATATACATGAAATATTATTTAGATTTTTTTTTTTTATCAGGAACTGAAGTAATTTGTTAAATACATTGGAATAATTAACATAGTTCTTTTTTTTTCCAGAAAAAATACTGATGTGATTGTCTCTCTGCAAATATGTAATGACTTGACACAGTTAGTTTGTTACTTGTAGGGTTACAGGAAGCCATTCCCCAATAAGACTACGGCTACATATACTCATTCTAACAGTGAATGATTATAGGTACATTGAATTATAGAATTTACAATGTGAATGTTGATTGATTTATGAAGATTTCTTCAGTATCATTGCTGTTATAGAACTGTCCCATATGTGTAACTGTTCAAAAGTGGTTGTTGAAATACAAAAATTTGGGGAAACAAATTTTGATGGTATCATACCAAAAACATGATTGTGATTATTGATAATTTATTTATAACCTGCTGTTTTGATAGTTGCATTGACTAAGTGTAAATCATTGTCTTTAGAAATGCTGTTCTTTCTATGTTGTTAGTGTAATCCCAATATATTGTAGCTATTGACATTGTATGTTTGTATCAGACACAATACACAATGCACAGCACATCAACCTTTTTTTTTCCCCATTATGATGGACCTAATCTCATTAAACACAACACTTCCACAATGAATTTGATCACTCATTCTGACGTTCAAACTCATGTTGCTGCATCCTGTACTACTGGCCACAGATTAGCCCTAACATACAGCCTAAGACGTTATATCACCAACAACCTTTAGCTGGAATTGGTGACTATCCTCCTCTCCATTCTGAAAAACCTTTTGCACAAGCAGCAAAAAGAGGGATATTTTCATTTGTACACTGAGGCACTAGATTTCATTGTTACCGCAGTTTAGCCACTCCTCACAGGAAAGCCTCTGCAGGGACGTCTGGCTCTGCGCTCTGTCCACTTCAACAACCAGCAATCCACACCTTGCCGACTGACCTGTGAACTGCCTTAGCGCAAAGCCAAGAGCCCTGATAGCAGACACAGGAGCCACACCTCAAAATAATGTTACGTTACCATTTTAATAGGCAGATCGGGTCTCAAATCAAGCCAATGTTTTAACTGAATGCCCATTAAGATTTCCTTTGAATAGCGTATATCAGTCAGACGAAGGGCTTCAAAATGTGTGCAGATGGATTTGAAAACAAGCTCAACTTTTTTTCAAACAAGTTACTAAGTTACAGGGAACTAAATCCTGATGGGTGAGAGCTAAAACGAGACATTAACAGAATTGCACTTTGAAAGGTATGCTGTAATTACTGGCAGTTGTATTATCTTGGTTTGTAGCCCTTTTTCTTTTTTTTGCTGTAGGCAAAAGCACATGTAAGACTTTTTGTATTTGACTGGCTTAATAAATCTATTCTAAATGTCTATTAGTATCTTACCTTGGTTATTTGTGTATGGGCGTTGGGGTCAAATGTTCAGCATCGGTGTTCACCTCTCCATAACAAAACACATTAATAATTGTTTGTCATAAAGAAAGGTCTTCACGTCTGAGTGTTTTTCATGATTTATTGAAAGTAATTAAACATTTTGTCTGTAATGGCTAACAGCTCCTGGGCTGAGAAGATGACATGACGCTGTGGGAGTGCAGGGCAGCCTGAATGCACTGAAGAGCTGGCCTGAACCCCAGATTCAAAAGAGGCACCACAGTGTTTCTGTTTTCATGCCTCCTCTTCATTTAAGATGCCACCTTCATGTATCAGAAACTGTTAACATTACCCTATTTATACATTCTGCCTACTGTCTACTTATCTTGTACGCATCGTTAATGTTACTTCATTAGATGGACAATTTGTGCAGTGACTCAGACATCTAACTAAAAATATCCTGTGTGTATAGCTGGAGCAGGTATTTGTGGATGTCAGCTCGGACCTCAGAAATGTTGACACTTGGGTGCCACCTCATCACTGGCTTTCCATTTGGCCCCACAAAAAACTTTTCAAAGTTCCACTTTATGTCGCTCGTCTTCATCGGCTCCCAGAACAATCTGCCAGTGGGGCTCCCAAAGCTGTCTCCAACTGGGGGGCAGGAGCTCTGCATGGTAGAAAGCACAGGAATGAGAGAGCAACAGAGTCACAGCGAACAGTGAAGTAAATAACCTGAATCCTGCATGGGGACAAATATTGAAATAGCTATTGATAGCTGTTTATATTTGAAAATAGCTCATATAGTTTCCAGTTTGACCGGGGTGAGCATATTTATGTACTGTTCAGTAAAAAAAAAAAAAGTGTAGTGAATTAGAAAATTACTGAGTTTCTTTAAAGTATCCACTGATTACATTATCTTCAGATGATCCAGCCTAAGGTGACAGATATTGAGTAATGAGATATTTGTCTAAGGAGTTTGTCCAAAGCTTGAAACTACTATTAATAATTATAATTCTAATATGAACAGGTAACTTAACCACAAGGTTACAAGCAGACTATTGTACCTACCTTGAGGAAAGTGAAAACCTCTTGCTCGTTGTTTCCATTCACATCACCTTTTTCAAACAGCAGGAAGTTTGGAACAAATCCATTGCCTGGTCTGACATGCCTGGAATCCAGAAAGAAGGCAGCTTATCAGTAGAAGTGCCTTTGAGCATTTTGTGGCTTGGCAGCTGCCCTACATTCACGACAAGCTGAGCAAAACCACACAGTGTATTACAGAGGCTTTGCTGTGGATATAGGGTGACTGATGGAACCTGCAACTTAAATTGTGCGTGTGTGCGTGTGTGAGGCCCTCTGAGAGAAACTGCTCTTTTTGTCAAAGGATGTTTTCTCTGATTAAATGAAGCTTTGCTGATTGACAGAGGATTTACCAATATTGCAAATTCCTCTCTACATCCAGCTTTGGAAGGTCTTATGTTACAGCACATTACAATATACTGAGTCTTGTGAGAGAGGCTTGTTAATGACAACACGGGGAATCTCTTTCACATCTTTTATAAACTGAAAAAAAATGAACTTTTGTTCTTCTAGTATGAGACACTTTGAAATCACCGTCACACAATTTGTTCTTTTTTACTGTTTATATTATTTAAGACCTGAAATCGAAAGATTTCTCACTTTAAACCCGGCAGGATTTCATGTTTTTGCCCCGGTTCCTGTTTCCCAAATTGGTCGCAGGGGAAACCAAGAACAGTGAGTCCAAGTGGTTTCATCTCCTCATGTAGTGCATTCAGTTCTGATAACAGAAAAGAAAAAGTAAAATGTCTTCAGGTGGAGACACTTGATAGTAACACTGTAACACAGCCTGTGGTGCTGTTTCTTACCCACATACTGAAAGGTGTACCCTCAGTATGTAGCCACGTTGATGAAGAGGACACTCTTTCCTGCGTAATCACTGAAGTTCACAGTGGTACTTCCATTTAGAGTCCTCGCATGATATTTGTAAATGGTGCCATCTGTAGAGTCACACATCTGGGAGTATAGAGACAGGTCAACGCAGGTTATCTTTGTTTAACTGGCTGTAGTAGTATATTTTCTACAGTTTAACAGTAGTTGTAGTAGTAATTAGTATTTGCTAATAAAAGATACTTTTCCATGTAGATATGAACACAGAGAGACATTCAAACTTAAGTTCCACTTGGACTTGTGTCTGTGTTTGCTTTTAGATTTGTACCATTTGATTTTCAGAGCACACACGTGGGCGTTGACAGGAATCTGACCTCCGCACTTCATACAAATGTTTGTTTGTGGATGATGTGTTTTGAAACATTTCACCCACTACCTATAATAAGTTGTATAGTGTTGTATGTGTCAAATGTACGGATTTGCTGCTTTTCTTTGTATTATGTTATGGTAAAATTAATCTCTTTAGGTTAAGAAGTTAAGTTAGCTGGACAAAACAAGCTGTAAATGTGCCACATCTGACTTTTGGAGACTGGTATTTTATCAAAAAAGTAGTATAGTTGTATCCTTCATGAGCCCCACATATGAGAAATTGTGAACACATATAATAGATAATAAGATAAGATAATATCCTTACTGACTGAAAACTTATTACAGTTGGGTTTTTTCTTACTGAAACAAATCATAATTTTACTATGCTGAGAGAAATGGTGACATCGTCCTACAGGTCAACCATCCATCTATCCTATGTCCTCTTATGCGGGGGTGCTGGAGCCTATCCCAGCTGTCATTGGCCGAGAGGCAGGGTACACCCCGGACAGGTCACCAGTCTATCACAGGGAGTAAAGGTCAACCAAACATTTGCAATATTGATGCTCTAGTCTGTCTCCTTTCCAGTGCAAACATCAGTAGCTTTAATCAAACAAGACAGAGACAGCTGCAACATTGACCTTTTCTCCTAATACCTCTGTTGTTATTGTATAGATTAAACTACCCACATCTGCCCCACTATAACACACAAAACAAGTCCAGCATCAACAGAGCAATAGAGGAACATGGACGAAGTACACAACAGAAAACAAAATCTGGCAGCAGTAAAAACTGATCATTACATAACGTGTCATACACAAATTAAGTGTTTACATTGTTTTGTTTAGGTTAAATTAGGACTAAAATAACATGTAGATAGATTTGTCTTTTTTTTTTTTTTTTTTTTTAGATTACACTAATCATATAATCAAACACTAAAACACACTCTCCTGCTACACGTTTAGAAAATGATGTCACCTGATATCTGGTCGTCACGTCTCTCTCTTTGTTATCCCATATGTCTACATTCAAACTCCACTATGGATGTGTCTGTGTGTGCATAGCCGATCAACAGGTTACCTGCGTGAACGAGTAGGCGGCGCAGGGTCGCAGCAGAGCGAGCAGCAGCAG
>JAUBNQ010000002.1:7928868-7944244 GCA_032353495.1 Ctenopoma kingsleyae | reverse complement strand
AACTTTTCCATCCAGCTCCAAAGCAGCCCCTGGATCTGCATGTGGAAGTTTTAATGGGAGTCAGATGTGCTCCTAATCAAAGGAATATGGCGGGAAATGTTAGCGAGCCCAAGCAAGACGAAATGGGACTGCAGGAACTGTGATAAGACTTAAATGACAGGAACAAATTACACTTCTTGACTTCAGAGCCAACTAGCAAATTCACTGTACTTTTAAAGTTTATTTTACCTCCAATGAGGAGATGGTTGTATGGTAGTGTTATATGTCATTTATAAGATATGTATTAGACATAATAGATGGTAAAGCAAACACAGGCTGTAAATCTTTCTAAGTTGTATGTGTGTATTTACACATTAGCAATGCAAAATCATTTTCCTGATGTATGCAACTTCATATTTAAAGTGGCTATAGCTGTTCAGCATTTTAGTGTCTTCTAGCTAATTGTTTTTGTCTTCGAGCCCACAACTTTAGTATTTGTGGTTCACTTTTATGGCTTCTGTGGTGTTGTTTTAACCTGCAGCAGTAAAAAAGCTGAAACAGTGTCAAAGTTATCATGTAGCTGGTGAACACAGTGCAACATTTAGCAGATAAAGAAACACATATTTCCCTCTCTCCTCTTTATTATTGTATTTATGCTTGTTACAATATGCAATATTTATGCAACAAATCCTTTCAGGTCCTCTATTCTACTAGAAAACAACAGACATTGATCATTTGATATTTGAATAATAACAGTAACAAGACAACTCCATTTACATTCACACCTTCTTCCATTTCCTAGTGTCCTTCCTATGTCTACTCCTCAAATTAAATTGTTACTACTCCTTACTGTATGTATGTGCTCATGTTACCCATGAAATATAGTTAACACTAATTCTACAAAGCAGCTTGCTCCATCCTGTCACTGTGGCATGCAACCTACCTAATCACCCACTGTGTCTGACATAACTCTTTTTCCCACTCTCTGTTTGTCCTGCATCTTACTTATTATTATTCTGAGAGACTCAGCATGCCTGGAGCATACTGACCACCAGCCAGCTCACGACATGAAAATGGAAGTGATGATGTCATGTGCTGATACATGTTCACAGAAGAGGAACAAGCTTGGCTATTCGTCTTTGTCAAACCACAAACTCCTTTCCTTTGCCTGTAGACTAAACACACTCACAGACAGGCATGCATTGTGTGCAGGCACACTTGTGAGTGCACACAATGAATTGCCACCACACACGGAGACATACAAAACACACTCAAAGACATACACATGTGTACCAACAGACACGCATACTAACTGCTTTGTTTGCATCCCCCTGACTCTCACAGACAGACAAGCCACTTGGGTACCTGACTTAAACTCCTATTAACATAAACTCTAGGTCATGCAAAAAGAGCACAGTCTCTGTCTCCCTCTAACTTTTCAGGGCTTGGTATTTAAGAGCACATTTTCATTGCTCTGCATTTTGTGAACCATCCTGGTTTGGTGCACAGAGAATATCTGTGGTCTTAGAGTCATAATAAAACGGGTGGAGTCGGAAAAATGCAGAAAGAAGTCAAAGTAGAGGAAAAAGTAAAAGAAAGAAACTGTCACAAAAAATAGGAGGCCATGTAGGAAGCCTGCTGAAGCATGTTTTGTCTATTTACAACACAGTCATTCTGCTGTCTGGAATGACTACTTTTGACTGGAAGAGCAATAATCAAGACAGCTGCAGGCTATGGCATCCACACATGAGAGGTTATGGGTATTCAGCAGTTCGCATGAACTGTATTTCTCCCTCAGTCGTGCCAGTGGGGCAAAATGCTTAAAAACAATCTTGTGTGGGCTGGCTAAAAAAAAAAAAAAAAAATCCTCTGGTGTTTGTTTGTGTTTAGCATGCTGCATTTCTAAGCACAAAATGAACCAAGGGGTGTCATCCAGGTGGGTGGCTGGTACCAGTAGTGGATGAGGGGCTTTCTCAAACCAGAGATATGTTTTCCATTACAAACTGTATCAGGTGAAAAAACATGTTTTCTTAATTGGACATTGTTCAGAGCGAAGAGGTTTTTCTTCTCAAACCCATATGTTTAGCAGATGGGATTAAACCCAAGCTGCGTTCACAGGCAGTAATAGATAAACAACTTGAACAGCCTAAGGCATAACCTCGTCTTTACAACAACAAATGAGTTCACTTTAAATGAGAAAGGACACTTCCTCTGCATGCTGTGTGAATAATTTGAGTATTGATTCCACGTTGCCCTGTCAGGGGTCAGGTGCAAGAGCGGACATGATGAAGGATCTAGTTTTTATGGGAGACGATGTCAGAGCTGTAGTGTCTTCTTCAGACATCTGGCTGAGGCTATGTCTGATGTCAGCAAGGTGATGCAGACGGAATACACCTGGATCTGGTTTAACAGTTCTGGTAAAGGTGTGTGTGAGTTTGCATGTACAAACAAGTATGCACACATGTGTTGACACATACACATCCAAAGTGTAGAGTGACAATTCAGTCATCTGAATCAGGCTGAAACCAACATCAGAGTGAAAGGAGGTGTACCAACTTCAAAGAGTTAATGTTCCTCCACAGACTGAATCACCCACCTGTGGTATTAAAGAATGTTTTCAGTTCCATTTGGTATTTAGTTTCCCAAGTGATTTATTTGAAGAGTTATGTTTTATTAATAGTCAGTGTTAATGGAGAATAACCGAGGAAAAGCTTGACTGGCTTCTTTACTCGTACTGTAGTCAAACAGAAAAACATAGGATTGAAAATCTCTCACCATGTAAGGTGCCCTGTCAGGCTGCAATTCTCATTTCACACCAGAAAACACAATACGAGAATGAAATATGGAGACTTTTATTGTGGCGAAAATGTAAAGACTGTATTTAGACAAAAGGCAAAGAAAATTACTGTTAATAGCCATTTGTAACACCATAGGCTCTGTCACTCATGATAACAATGTACAAATCAAAGTGGAGATTTCAGGACTAAAGCTCATGTCCTTGTGGCCAGTGGAGTGGAAAACTCCCTTTAATGGAAGATAACTCTTATTTTTTAATATGACATGACATGATTGTCCGACTTCTTATGTTTGCTGACCTGTTTCGAGGTCTTAAGATCTCAACAACTATTTATTTAAAACTGAAACTCATGTAGAAAGTACTACACCTATTATTTTAATGGGTTTATTGTGAACACAGTGGCGATTCTGGTATGTCTTTAATAAATAATTGCCATGCATTATCAGTGCTAACATGACCACTGAGCTGTGACTGGCACTGAGAGAAGTTCAGAGAGGACACTGCACACCACAGAAGCTAATTCGTCTCAGCATGAGTCGACAGCAATATCGCCTCCCAAAACACTAAGGCATAGAAAGCTGATTAGTCACCTAATAAATCAGATTAACCAGATAGAGATCCTGAGATGTAATAATAGTCTGTGAGCCAACAGTTACAAACAGAGATCATCAGGGCAATTTCAATATATCCCCCCTCTGCTGGGGACGTTGCTGGACATTTGTTCAGCTTTGTAGGATAATTCAGACCCAGTGCAACGCAGGGCCCAGTATATACTGTGATTCATTATAATATAATAATAATTTTATATACCTATAATGTATGGGTGTATAAAATTATCAGTGAATTCATTACAACTGCGCTTCATGATTGACTCCTATTGACTAGTTGCCTGAGTACTGGCTGGAAACTATCATGAAGAACACTAAAATCAAAGAAATGAAAGAGATTAATATGTGACCATATCCATCCAACACACATGCACTCCAAACCCCAGAGTGATGGCCAATGCCTGGACAAAAAGCTAAAGTATTTTTCATTTTGTAGGAGTCCCATAAAACCTGGGATATCATTCTTTTAAAGAAGAAATGGTGTAGACACAGATTCGCTTTGCATGTGTCAAACCTTTCCCTTTCACAGAAGTGTGATCAAGTTTACCCGTAACTTTTACAGAGGAAATTCTTTCCTGAGGCTTTCTGGGGTATAACTTGGGGATTTTTGAGTCTCCTTTACTGGCACAAACCACTGCTGTATGTCATTGTGGTGAAATTAACCGATCAGTGAGAGCCATAAAAAGAGTTACCAAGCACCCACTGCTTGTGGGTAAGAGTCAGGGTATTTACAAGAATCGTCATCCTAAATACTTATCCAAATGAAACGCATTATGTTGAATAATATATCTCAGCTAAACATGGGTAGGTTCATCTCCTGTAAATGCTTCCTCCTTCTGAATGAGAAAAGTCATCATCATGTTTTTTTTAATTTATCATTGTTGAGAAAGAAGTGACAAGCTGGTGAGATGCTCATTATCATGTCTTGATTATGTATTTTCTAGCATGTTAGTTTCATCTGTCTAGCTAGTGGACAGCTTAAAGGGGTCCAAATTAGAAACTGCTTGTGTTCTCCCAAGCCTCGCCAAAGAGGATAAATAACCATCTCTAACCTCTGGTGAAGCCACTTTACCATGACCCATCCATCGGCCTCTGTGGACTCTTTTAGCACTTTCTCCTTAATGGAAAACTCATGTCCTTGCCACTATCTTCACTCTGCTCAGAGTAATGGGATCCACTGCAGGCCAGTGAAAGACCATCAAACCAATGGAGTGACAGTGATGCATAGTGAGTATACTGTGGAGACTCCTTAAATGAGAACAGCAGGAACACCTATTACAGCGTGACTCACTGGTTTGGAAAACATTCAGCACTACCTGGCAAACAAAATGACACTGAGCTTCAGTTTTTTGTGCTTTCATCACATTTCTCTGTGAATAAGCCCTGTGAACTGATTTAACATTATGAATGAAGTCATTGTAGACTATGACTTACCCTTAACAACATCATTTCACATGAATGTTTTTGCAGCTGCATTATTTGTACATTAAGTCAGCAAATTGTGTTACAGTAAGTTATTCCCAGGTGAGAGATTGGAACCTTCTCCTGTGACTCCTTTTGAGTGAAAAAAATAAAAAAATACAAAGCTTCTAGTGTCCTGAGAATAAATATGAGCCCCCGAATGGAAAAAGATTCAACACAGTCTCTTAATTCAGAGACTAAAAAATTGAGAAGGCTTGCACAGCCCAGATGGCAGAAAGTATGAAGGTATGAATTTAATTGCTTCCAGACACCGTGTCAGCAAAGGGGGGTACACGGTACTGTAACTGTGCAAATACACCCCAAGACACTTCTGCATATTATTACAAGTCACAACAGTATGTTTGAACTGAAATTATTTGTGGCCAAGAAATGAGTTGCTGTTGAAAGTATTTATTGTTCACAATTAGGTCACGACTGGAGAGAACCTCAGACGTCGCTTTGGATTTTTGTTTGATGGCAGCAACATAAAACATTGTAACCCTGTGGTGACAGCCCACTGGTATTTATGTAAATATTTATTATTCCATTACTGTATTTGTGTGTTCGTCCAAAATTCTTACCTATTTCAAAATAGAAATTTTCAATTTGCATCTATGGTTCTAGTTTGGGGAGTATATGTTTGTGCAAGGGATTTAACCTCCCCCTTCCTTCCCTATATTAAACTATGTCTCTGTTCTAGCTGAAAAACTCCTCTGGATGACATCATCTGAAGGTGTTCTTCAGCTAGAAGCAGAGGACTGTTTTAAAATGGGAAAGGCACAGAGAACTTTAAAACCATTTGCATAAATGCACTCCCTGACCACTCAGAGGAAGCAAGTTGAAAATATGTGAAGTTGTCCTTTAATTAACATTTCACCAAGTAAAGGTTTTAGTAATGTATTAACCAGGTGCAAGGAGATGTGTGTACCACTGTCACATAAAAATCCTATTTTCCTTAGTTTAGAAGTTTATCACATTTTACTGAGTGGCAGGTCAGCACCATACCATTTTTTACTCTTCAGTATGAAGTCATATTCAAGCTTGCAAAGTGTTTTAATTTAGTGATATGTGAATCTACAGTTTAACTTAGCCTATGTTAAAAATTGGCTTTTGAATTTACAAAAAATATTTCCCTGTCATACACACATACACTATTTCACATTCATAATGACTGTGAGAGTAGGATGAGCAGACAGAAACTTTGGGCACTTGCACAAATGTAATTTGCAGGAGGGAAGATGAATAAATATTTTGTCAGGACCTTGCATTGTGTGAGACAGATTAAGTCCTTTGCTTGCGTGGCAGTGAACCAGATCTGTGTTTGGCATTTTGTTTTTGTCTCCTGGTAAATTTTGATTACATTTTGCAGAGCGTTGATCCAAACAAAGACTGAGCTTCTTGTTGTGAGAATAATTCCCGCCTTGTTCCTATCCCATCTGCAGAGATGCCCAGCTACTAAGCAGAAAGGCATTTAGATGGAAATGGGCTGAAACTAATAGAATCAGAGGAGAATGTCACATCAATTGATCCATAAGCTTGTGCATTATGCTGATTTGCCCAGTAAAACACTGCTGTGAACTGTTTAAATTATTTTGTTGCTTAAAGCTGATTGGCTAGAAAGATGCAGCATGGAAAAGATAACTTTGATATATTACTCCTAATTCTTTATGACTTAGCATGGAAATATAGCAAATAAAGAGTAAAAGTGTTGCCTGACATTCCACTAAATTAGTCACATATGACATTTGGAGCGTAGAAGATAAGTAGAAAGTTTACAGGCAGGCAGAAACAGAAACAGGTTACAGGTAAAAAGGCAAGTGGGTAAAAGCAAGAGCTTCAGCAAATTAATCAATACAAGCTGAGAGATTAGAGAGAACTCAACAATCTGGCCTCTCACTTGGGACATGAGGCAGGTATATATGCAGGGGGAGCTAATGAGGGAAATAGGGACAAGCTTGGGCTCATTAGGAATGGGAAAGATGTGAGCAGGTGGACCAAGGAGTCAAGTCAGTGACAAAAAGAAAAAAACAGGAATGTGTAAAGTAGATGTTTGATATTAAAGCAGTTTCACTCGTTTAGCTTTTAAAACATGACGCAGACGGTCATTTTGGTGCTACCTTGTCCATACTTGGAAAGGAGACATTTTTAAAAAGCCTGTTTTTCTACTAATGAACTAAATCAAAGTGATCAGACTTCTTTTTGCATTTATTTGTCTTGGCTGCTGCAGCCATGTGAACACGAGTGTGATTTTAAATTGGATAACTCCAGAAATGTATTACATTAAACATTACAAAATCAAACCCAGACAATCTGGCAGTTGAAGGACACAGTGACTGTGTACAGGACAAGCCCCTGAGATTCATTTGCATTCGTTATTGCTGATTCCATCATATCAGTGCAGCATTGTTGCCAAGAACATAATAAAGAAGGAGGTAAGACTATTATCGCTGAGCGTTTTTTTCTTTTTATGTGTTATGTGTAAATAGCACTTTTGGCTCTGTGTGATTTCAACACTATTCAGACAGGCAGAGCCAGCTGATTGTGGTTTGCGCTTAGTCTCAGTCTGTGTATTAGTGCTAACGGGGCTCCCACCATATGTTTATGGTGTTGTGCGTCCAAGTCTGGTACACACGTACAGTTCATAAATGAACACACACTCACATGCAGACAAGCAAAACAAAAAAGGACTCTAGGGTCCACTAGCAGCTCCGATGCCCTGCCCAGTCTGTAGAACCAATTTAGACCATAAAACTGTGTTGTAGTAGGACTTAAGCCATGAAGTATATTTAGTGTATGCTTTATATTGGAGTTGGAAATTTTGTGAGGTTTAATGTATTAGGAGGCGCCAGGCATTCAAGCCTGCTTTTACTTAAAATGTGAAATTATTTGTCTTATAGGCACCACTCTGTGATGCTGTGAAGGAATTAGACTCTTTTAAATGTGGCCTCACAGTAGTATGCATCATCAAACCACAAGTGGACACACCCTGATTATACCAGGCTTTATTCTCTTCTGCTTCAGACCACAATACCCTCTGAGGTAGTTTTATGAGAAATACAGATGTCTGGTTGACTGAAAATAAACAGAGGCAGCGCTGAAACATGAGTGTGCCTTAACCTAATTAGTCCTGCATACAGTCCCAGAAGATTGGTAATCAACTCATTCAGTATGGAGAGACATGAGCTTGACTGAGTTGTGCCTCAAGATCAGCGAGGAACATCTAACCATCCACAAGCGTGGTGAATTTTCCCCTCTTTCTCTCTCTGCCTTTCTCTGTGTTGATATTGAACTTGTGCATTTGTAGCTGTATCCCATTATATCCAGTATGGAGAGCAAGAAAGCAGAAAGGGGCCTGTGTATGATTCCAATCAATTCGGGCCTAGGCTGTAGCGAAACAGTCTTTAATAACTTCTGTAGATGGGTTCGACTTGAGAGGGAATGCAAACCAGATCACTTAGGAAATTCCACGATGCTCTGTTTGCAGCAAAAGCCCCTCTTCTGAAGGAATGTGCGCTAACATTTCCCTTCAGCTCCCTGGTCTCCCACACACACAGCTGCCCTTCTGAGTGTCACGCCAGAAGAGCACAGCCAAGCAGGCCTCTGGAGAAGCAGAGAGGCAGAAGAAAGAAAGATAGACGCGACGGCTAATGGCTGCTCTCCCAGCTGCATGGGGTCTTAAACACATAAACATGTCAGAAGAGGTTGGGTCAAAAGAGAGAGCACACATGAATGGTGATGAAGAGAGGGAGATTGAAGGGGAAAGTAGGAATAAGCAGACTGAAGTGGGACTATAAAGGAATTATAGAGATAAGAAAAAAAATCAATCTGAGCTGACAGATGTGCACGGAAAACGACAGAAGAATGCAGACAAGGAGAGTGGGAGCAGGAGGAAATGGGTGCTGAAGAAGGAGAAAAGACAGGACTTAGTCATTACTTGAAGCTGTGTCAAAGTAACGGAGTGTCTGAGCAGCTTAGCGCGACCATTCATCAGGTGAGAGAAGGTGGTGAAAGGAAAAGTTCAAACAAACATCACCACCAACAACACCGTGAGAGTTATACAGTAGAAGGAGCAGAAATTATTTTATATTCCTTGAAAGATATTCATGACACAAACTGATTTGGGAAGTAGAGGTTGTTCTTTGGCTAAACTTTGTGTGACCTGCTGTTTGAAAGAAACAACAGTTATGAAACAACTGCACCATTAGGTAAAGTTAATTTTTCCTTTAACTGAAGGGTGATTAACACGTTACACGTAAAGACTGGCTGACATTTTTCCACTATCTTTTCAAAGCCCAGCACCCATGGCCAATCATCATATAATGGCCAGGAGAAATCCATCCATCCATTCTCTGCATAGGACTCTAGCTCTTTAAGTTTAAATATCTAATAATTTCCTAACTTTAGACATTAAACAGTGAACCAGATGTTACAGTTTGACATTTTATGGCACTTCTGAATAAATCAGTGTTTGGCGATATGGAGTTATTTTATGTCCTGTACACCACAAATCATCTCTTTGAGTTACTGTTCTGAGCAATCTGCACATATGGTAAGAATATTTGTAGATGCATCAACAAATTCTGCAGGTTTAGCATTAATTTAGTCTTAATTTTTTTCTTTTTTTTTTTGCACAACTTTCACGCTCTTGGATCTAGATGCCCAGTGGCGGGAATATGGGTCAAGAAACGAAAGGAGGTGGGGAGAGAACAGAGTGGGGCCCTCTGGTCCCTCAACATCCCTGTGTTGAATATGAAAATATATTATAGCATAATGTGTTCAGTATGCAAGCTTGAAGGAAACCATATGAAAAGATCCCAGACAAAGAGCCCTCTGTGTTCCAACTGACCCCCCTCCCACCCCCGTCCTTCGTCTGCTTCAATTGAGAGAGAGAGGGAGAGAGAGAGAGATAGACAGGGAGGGAGAGAGGAGAGGTAAAAGGGGAGGCGTGTGTGAGTCGTCGGAACTGAAAACGGGCAGTGCACACTCTTACTGCCGCACACAGCCAGACTCACCGGAGTACAGGTGAGCAGCATGACTAAAGCAACACAAGCCAAACAGGGAGGAGAACTGAATCCCGGATTTTTTTCTGTTGTTGTGAAACTGTGATCGCTTGATGCAAACTGTGTCACTTGCAGCCCATTATATTTATCTTTACCAGGTAAGACACTATCTCTATTTGGAGAGAAAGAGAGAAAGAGGGGGGGAGACCAAGGGGAGTGCAGAGAACTGAAGCAGAAGAGGAGGGAAACTTTGAAAAGTCTTTGTTTGAGTGGATGACAAACATCTGTGGCTGTTTTTCCCCTCAGTGCAGGCTGCAGGCTTGTAGAGTGGGTTTGCTGGTTACATTAGACTGTGGTCACTGATATCTGAGCCTATTGTCCTGACTGTGTGGAGCCTGCTGTGCAGCCAGGTTAATGTCTTGAGCAGCACTGTGTAACATTAGAGGGTGTATCCAATTAAAGACCTGGCTGGAGACTGTATACACTTACATATATAAGAAATTGCTTCCTGTTAACACAACAGGTGAGGCCTGTTAACTGCTTTACAGGGGGACAACAGGAGGTTTTGTTCAGCCATATATGTACTAAGTATATTCACTATATTAGAAAATGATACCCCTTAAAGATGCTTTGAAACTGTAGACTGACAAATGTCTTAATGTGAAGAGAATAACAGCCAAAAAGTCATTTCCATTCCACAGTGCATTATTAATACTATTTGCACACATTTTATGCTTTTTAAAAGTGCTTCTACTTTCTTCCTTTAATGTCAGTTAACAGTTTTCAGATTTTGACTGGTTATTTTAGAAGGTTCCTCCCACTTGGCATCAGATCATACACACCTACTTCTGAGTCTTCGCCTCTTGAGGTTCTCCTGTGACCTGCGACTGCGAGAGTAGGATGAGCAGACACTTTATTACAAGGCTTTCGTCTGCATGATTTATGAGTGCACTTGCAGAATTCCTAAAAGAGAAACAGAGAAAGAGACATTTGTGACTTTCATTGGCGTCTGCACTTTGTAGTGTTCTCAGTGTCAGTCATCAGCCTGCACAAGCTGAGGCATGTTGACTGTCACAGCCTCCTGAGGAATTATGAACCAGGAATGCCATTTTTGGAGCACTACCCAAAATAATTTTGTAGTGTTGCGAGGACAGCCCTTCAATGGCTCTTTGTTTGAGCAAGAGGGAGAGCAAAAGGCCCTGCTAAAGCCTTTATGGCTGAATGATTTTTTACATTACACACTGTAAAGGATCCAGGCAAAGACAAGAGATAACAGACACATTGCAGCTCTGCCCCTCAGGGCTTGCCAGTCAATGTTGTGACCAGATGCCTCATTACAAGCTCAGTAACTGATACGCTTTCAAGTCTTACAGTAGGTGGAATGCGTGCTCACCTGACATCCACACATCTCACATACCTCAACACATGTGTGCCCACATCAGTTGATGATATACAGATGTAAAAAAAAATGTAAGGAGTACAGTATATGAGCTATTATTACAAATTGGCTATTGGTGCAGATGTGTAATAAACGAAGGACAGGGTGTATGCTGAGGCGCTGTGGGATAACATTTTCTGTCTGCATATGAATCAATCATATGTTGACAATGTACAGGAACTCTGTGATTACACACTAAAGTGCCCTCGGGCCAGACCGTAAATGATATCCTTAGCTTTAATCATGGAGGTCAAAGTGGGGCAAAGGAAAACTGTGCGGGGGTGAGAGCAGAGTGGCACAGGTGGGCACTGTAAAACACCGTTCAAACATTAAGGTAATCGGAGAGTAGAAGGAGCAACAGGAGAGCTGACATCAGCTCTCAGGTATGTCAAACAGATAGGAAAAGTTGAAGTGGGGCAAATATGACAAGTTATATTGGAAGGAATACAACACCCAAGTGGGTTATTAACAAGCTGGGCCGAATGAAATGAAAACATAAAAACAGATTGTAGCAGATGAAAGGGTCCATATGTTTGAGCCAGAGTCAAGTCTGCATCTCTGCTGATGTCAGGTTTGGATTTCCTACATCTGTTTTTTGTCCAGCGGTTATTACATCTCTGCAGACTGGATCAAAGATAGTAATCAAACCATATTTTAATCAATCTGGTATAGAAGTGGTAGAACATGCCCTCAACCTGTGTTCACATCTGTTCTTGTTGATTACAGTACACATGACATCTTGGAACAGCAAAGAAAAGATAAGAGGTGTATGGTGATCGCTATTCTAAAAAGGACATTGTCAGTTTCTGAATGAGATCCAGATTTATCCCATCACTGATCACACATCTGGGGCAATGAAAGAACTGTTGTCAGCGTGTCTAAACAATACTGGCCTTCATCTCTTCTCACTTGACACAATGAAAGAGGTGGGGCAGTGCTTTGTTTGGGCTTATTGTGTTCAGGGGGCCAGTGATCAGATGAGCAGTCCTCCTACAGATGCAGTTATGACTCAGCTGTCATGTTGGAGAGCATCTTCACAGAACAGATAACACCTTAAGAAAATATGAATGTGAGCAAGGTTGTGATGTTTCCAAGGAATCTCTGAAAAGGCATTGAGAAATAATGATTATGAGTGATTTGCAGTTCTCAGCACAGGCCTCCCACTTTGAGTGTGACAGTGCTGACTCACAAGCAAAACAATGCAAACCCCAATCAGCTTCAAGGAGAGGCAAGTCTGATCAAGAACAAGGATGTGCAAACACTGGTTTATTGTTACACACTTTTTCAGTGGCTTTTATCAGCTTTAAAGGAGGAACCTGACACTGCTGATCTAATATAATGCTTTATTAGATAAGAGGGATGTGGTGGATGTCACAGTAGGACATTCAAGTTTTTGTGCCTTTGTGCTGCACAGAAATATTAAATCTACATTTGCTTTCTCTATGTCACATCACAGGCCCAGAAAAAAAATATTTTATTGGCAGGTTTTATGTAGATTTCCGACATCCAGGCTTTAATGAATTGCGACCTTCCTTCCTCCTTTGGAGACATCACTTTGAGAATTTTAGAAAAGGCGTCTCCTCATATCCTTCTCCACCCTTTTAGTCTGACTACAGATCAAAGTAACAAGGATGATCTTCATCTTTAAAGACAGAGACTTGGACTTTCATTGTCATAAAATGGAAAAAAAATTATAGATTTATGCTTTTTGGAAGTAAACCAGTATTCATTTAAAGTATTAGATGAGCCAAGTTGAGTATGTTCTTCAGACCACTTTCTCAAAAACCCATCTGCTGATTCCAAATTGTAAAAAGTACAGACACAAAGGTTAGAGCTTTGGGCTAACCATCATGGTTAATTCTTGAAATCATGTACAAAGCGATGAGTTGAAATTATTCTCATGAGAGGTGGAGTGGAGGATTCTCGTACCGCAGCTGTTTGCTGTTGCGAGTAGATGTAACATCCACCTCTTGTGTTCTTATATGTCATATTTAAATAGCATAACTGAAGACATTTTTATTTAAATGGTTTGCATAACTGAATTTTAACCTGCATATTTCTCTTTTTTACAGATGGCTCTGGGCTGAAAGTGGACATGGAGAGGGATTAGATAAAGTACAGCTACCTTTTTTCCTCAATCAGTCCTTGTATCTACAGCTTAAGCTTAGTTCACCAAACTAAACAGTTCTGTACAGACTGGCGGAGCAATCAGACGCCAAATCGTTTCAGCGCTGAACAAAACAAAGACTTTTGCATTTCAGTATTAATCAAAACTACTACCAAAAGAAACCAGAACTTTCCTTCTCAGTTGTGGTTTTGTGAAAAGGAAATAAGAATACACTGATTATACTGCCTTCAGAAGCTGTATCTGGCTTTAATGTATAAAAAATAACTCAAGACACTTGAGTAAAGCAACTCTAATTGAATGCCTTTGAGCTATGAATACAAACCAGTTTCTGGAATGACCTCTCCAGTGTGAAATATTATTCCTCACATGCACCTAACAGCAGGAAGTTGCCATATACACAGTTCCCTTTCACGTCACTTTAGAGTTGTGATTTCCAAGATAAAGGGCAGATCCTTTTCTCCGAAAGAAAAATAGTCTGCGGGCTGGAGATTGGGATACAGACGAAAAGCATGTTTTGGAGACCAAAATAGCAGAGGAGGAAGAGCAGTGTCTGGGAAAAAAAAGGAGTATTAGAGAGATGCAAATAGAAAAGACTGAACTGTTTCTCAGCTCCCTTTGCCAGATTTTTAACAGAGCACAACAAACTTTTTCGTGGCAGTTGTCCATGGGAACTCATCCAAAACACATTGGAGCTGACCCTCCTGGGAGGTCCAGTTAGCTCGAACACAATACTTCAGCAAGACCAAAGTAAGAGCACACTTTTTCCGTCAACTTTCAGCCGAGTACAGGACATTTGGAAGGATTATTGCTGAAAGGGGAGCCATGACCGGAAGCAGGAACCTGGAAAACTGAACTGCTCCTTTCCTTTTCTTTTTTTGTCTCTTGTATTTCCAAACTTAATTCACTGCCAGCCAGTAGGGAGTAAAACTCCATCTTCCAACTGGACCGGCAGTTTCATCTTATCAGGAAAGACGATTGAGCAGACTGGAAAGTAACACTCACACTTCCCCCTGCTGAGGGCTTTTGTTTCTGCTACAGAAGAAACATTTTACCCTGGACAGAGATGGAGCTGGAGAAGGGACATACGTCTGTCAAGAGAGGGGTGAGCTGGAGTCCTACAGGACTGCGAAAACCTTTCCAGGCGACGCAAGACATACACACCCCTGAGACGGAGTGCAATGCATCATGGGGGAAAACAGGATTCAACAAAGAACAGATGAGCCGGAAAACAAGTAAGTGTTTGTTTATGTGGCATTTTTTGTTCTTATTTGAGGAGGCCAAGCAGCTGCAGAAAAGTGCATTGTTACTCTGTTTCTTCATAAATGTAAATACATTTCCACTGGTTTGTTTGTACTGTTGCCTTAATGCTTGGCTACAGCTGTAGTATATCATCATATCAGACATCATATAACAAGAGAAAGCAGGCAGCCCTGCCTTGTTTGTGCAACTTAACACAGTGAAATCCTCTATGAAACATGTGCTTTGATGCCGTAAAAATACAAGTTGTCCTAACAGCTATGGAGAAGCAATCATGCATCATTGCTAAAGGGCAGTCGTAATATACAGCACACCCACTGGCAATAACAAGCTAACTTGTGGGAAAAGCTATTTGGAAACTTCTTCAGAATTTTCCCTTTTAGTTTCACAGATGTCATCTATTAAAGAAATGCAAAAAGAAAAGAACAATCCATAATAACAGTAAAACATTAGGTTTTTAAATAACAACATAGAAAAACTGTGACAATACTCAAGTAGAAAGAATATTATCTTTGGGCTGTAACAGATGTGTCAAATGCAGTAGCACATTTGATTGTCATGGCCATCCAATAATTGTTATGTAGTCAGGACTCTGATATACTGTACATCTACAGCTCCTGTACCATCACTCATTGCTCCCTAATTAGTTGCGTCAAATGGAACAGAGATCACCAACAACAACACAAAATCACTGATAGAAAAGGCTGA
>JAUBNQ010000002.1:7880715-7898078 GCA_032353495.1 Ctenopoma kingsleyae | reverse complement strand
ACTGTTGTACTTTGTAGTCCATTACATTTATGCATTTAATTATTATTTAGTTGTCAATATGTTCATTTTTGCAGATAGCATTTTTTCATGACATGACACAGTTCATGAAGTATGTTTTTTTTTTTATTGAGCCAAAAAAACAGTATATGAAATAATTATATTACCTGAATTTTAATAGATTGGCATTATTAATGCAGTAATTATAACAACATGTATAACAACTCTGAGCCTTCTGGTCATTTTGGTAAATAATTCTAGGTCCTATTCATTTTATTTCTTCATTAGTGAGACTTTATTTTTGAATTTTTCATTCGAACTATATTTAACACGACTCATTCCTTCTGGGCATGGCTAATTTTGCATAAGTCTGTTGAAAGATTTTTTGCCATTGTTCACAGACAATTATTTTCTGCTGCTCTAGCTGGAGGGGTTTTGTCGCTCTGCCCTCATCTCTAACATACTCAAAAGCTTTTTGTTGTATCCAGGTCAGGGGACCCAGTCATAGCTTTCACTTTTATCTTTAAAAAAACACTCCTGTGATTTCTGCAGTGTCAAATCAGTGCAGGTTTTATTAATATAGCCCAATACCACAAATCATAAATTTGCCTTGGGAGACCTGTACAGTCTATGACACCTTTTGTCCTTAGAACTGGATAAAGAAAAATCTCTGCCAGTTAAACCTTTAACAAGATAAAGACCAGGAAGAAAGCTCAGAACAACAGTGTGCTTGTGCTCATTGTCAAACCTGTTGAAACTTGAAGTCAGTTTTTCATGGTAACGACTTGATTTTGTATCATCAACACCTTTTGAACCATTGCAGCCTCATATAAACACACTACCTCCATGTTTCACGGTCAGCACTATTCACTGTGGTAGTCATGGCCAGGTCCAGGCCAAACAGGCAAAGTGGTTTCATTTGATCAAAGTATGTTCTGCCAATATTCATAAGGATTTTTCATGTCGCTTGGCAAAGTTTTATCTTG
Source organism: Ctenopoma kingsleyae (assembly GCA_032353495.1). Taxonomy (NCBI): domain Eukaryota; kingdom Metazoa; phylum Chordata; class Actinopteri; order Anabantiformes; family Anabantidae; genus Ctenopoma; species Ctenopoma kingsleyae. Next base: position 7,897,095 of record JAUBNQ010000002.1, on the reverse strand, counting down.
CAGTTTGTGCTGTTCTGTGAGTGATGGTTTTCTTCTTGGATGGTGTCTGAAGAGGCTGACTCTGAGCAATTGCCTTCACACTGATTAGTCACTGTTTTTCAGTGCAGGGTTGTGTAGTGAATAGTCTGTGGCATTATTTTTGAATCCACTGCTGTGCCTTGAGTTCTTGCTTGTTTTTATAACTATATTTTCCTGTAGCTGTTAACCACTGCTGCAGATGTGTTTCTGTTTATACCCAGTAGCCTACTTATTGTTTTAAAGTCCTTTCTCATGTTCATGAAGTCTCACAATCTGGTTTTCTACTTGTTCATAATCTTGCATAAGATCAAATACCCTACACTTAAACGTAAAAGTCACGCAATTATTGTAAGATGGTAAAATTGTAGTCATATTGGACCATTTTTTTGTATTTGGTGTATAACAACACCAGAATGTACAATTTATTTTGCTGTAATGAATATTTTTATATTCCAACTTTTGCTAGTGATAGCAACTCAAGAAAGAGAGAAGAGCTGTTATGTCCTGTCACGCAGTGGCTATAAGGTAAAGAAGTGTCTGTCCTACGTACACTTGAATGCTGTTTTAGATTTTGTGTTATTAGGATTTTTTTAATTTATCATATGGTTCAGTCAACCAATAGAGGGAGACAAATAGTGACTGGGAGCTGAGACGTAGACACTTCTGCTATGACTTCATCTTTTATGCTGCAAGGAAGCAAAAATGCAATGCAAAAACATATTTTCTGCATTATTCTGAAAGCCCTATTAAAGACAAGAAGGATTATGGCTGGGAAAATAAAATATAATAAACAAATCAGATAGTATTTTGAGTATATTGGATTTTTATAATTAGTTGCTTTAATGCGAGAGAAGCTCTATAAATCCATTCAGTTACCTTCTATTACCGCTCTGCATCTAGATTTTAAAGTTCAAAGAGAAATACTCTTCAACGTTAATCCATAAGCTTCAGAGATGATTGACATTTTCTTTTACCGTGCATCTCAAAGATAAAACATTCCACTCCAGCCCAATGCCAAAGTGGAGCTGTTTCCTTGACAAGGCATGAATGACTGAGACGCAAGCATCAGTGCTCTTTATGCTACAGTTTCTGGAACAGCAGCAAATGCTAATTTGAAAACCTAGCTGTCCTTGAAAAATCACAAAAACTTGTTCACAGAAAGCATGGAGCTTCGTGGCTGCACAGACAGCAGCTGAAACTGAGATTCTGCCTTTCTGATTTGATTTAAAGCAACTGCTACCATGATCACTATCTGTCCAATAAATATAAGCAACCTTGTGCTTTCAGTTTCCTAGAAACCATCATATACAGTAGACAGTGACAGTTTTCCTACATCCACACAGCTGTTAATCATTCAGAAACAGACCATTTTCTCTGTCAGCTAATGGATACAGTTAAGTTTTCTGTATTATCTTCACATTGTGGATGCTAATGCATCTGACCTCGTGACCTTAATGTTCACATACTGTAGTAGACATTGTTCTGTGTTAACACCTTGTCACTTTCATATATTAGTTGACTTTAGACATAATTGGATAATTGGCTTGAATCCTCATGGTGTTGGTTTTTAGATCTGTGAGACTGTAGCAAAGTCAGAAACTAATTTGTGTGCAGGAAGAGAAATGTCATGAGGGTGTAATCTTAGCGCATATTTTAATTTCACTCTTGATAATGTATTCTGTTTTGTGGCTGACTGAGCATACTGCTGTATGAACAGCACTTTGCTTTAAGCATTTAGGTTTACAACAGTGATCTTCAATGTACCACTATTATAACTCCATTACTGCGTTCAACCGCCCATTCGCACCAAATCACGCCAATCAAACTCTGACCCCCACCAGGTCATACATATACACATATTATATATATAATGTTAAATATATATGTCAAGTCACTTCAAATAACTATGTTAACCAAGTGTTTATGTCATGTTGCCATGCAGCCTTCCAACCACGTGAGCCGTAGTGCTTGCATAAACAGGTTCAAGGCATGAGTACGGGCACGGATGATTATCAAATATCTATGAGCCTGTCAGGGCACATCTTGCATTCTACAGGCAGTTACATAAAACTCTTTCATGTACAGTCACCAGTGACATTTATTGTGAATAGGAAAGTTTTATTCCCCAACTTTAGTCTGCAGGCCAGTGTTTTCCCCACAGATAACAAAAGCCCTTTGATGTAATGTGATGGAATGTGATGTGATTTATCAGCTCATCATTTCTTTTAGATCTATGAAGAAAATAGTAAAAACCCATGCTTGAAATACCCACTCAGTAGTGGGTGGCGTCACATCTGCGTCAGCTAACTTGGAGAAACGCACATCACATGACGGTATTCATCTTTTCATGTGCCGTGTTAAAAGCACCCCTTCGGAGGAGCAGGGGCAGAGACTGAGGGGTATAGGGGAGTTACCAGGCACAACTGCCCTACCTACTGTGCCACCATTCCCGATGTATTTGTTTACACATTATTTAAGTTTGTGTTTTACAGTTATCTGTCAACATGCTTTTATTTTTGTTAGTTGGTAGAACTGCAGAACAGTGCAACAAGAGAAACTGCCGGAAACACTCATGATCTGCAGGTGGCATTAGTATAACATGCTGTAGCTGTATAGTTAAATATACTGCACAATTCATTAGTGAGATTTCACACACTTGAGTTCACTATGGATGTGATCATACAAATAACAGCAGGGGATTTACAGTAGCTATGTGTCTTTGTAGCCCTGCAGTGTCGGACTCTGTCAGTAGCCCAAAAAACATGTTCAGGATTTCACAAAGTTGTTGTAATCCATGGCTGAACCACTGAGTTAGATACACACAGTTTGTAATTAGCCAATTAAAGAGCATGGTAGGGCCGCTGTCCTAAACGGGACAACTGTCCTCCATTTGACACTCAGGGAAGAAAAGCCTCTTGTTACTGTAGCTGTGTCAAAACCCTGTATTTTCAAATGATGTTCAGTATGTTCAGTATGAGCTCTGCAAATTAATGTCTATTCAATATAAACACAAACCATGCTGGAAATAAACTACTAAACCCCTTCAATGCTTTTTGTCAACAAAACACAAATATGGTTCTTGTGTCTCAGCATGCATAACGATTGTTTCAAATGGTTCACACGGGAACAAAAGCCACAACTTTAATAGGCAGAAAGATTTAAACCCACAACAGATACACCAGTTGAACTGAAAACACATCAGTTATCAAGGAACACTAACGCATTGAGAGGCAGTGGGAAATGTCCCTGTAGTCGTCCTCATGGGAAAGGACCATGTCACCCTCCAGACAGGGCTGTTAGCTCTGCTGGCATGGAGTGCAATTGATTTTATTGATGTGTTCTGCAGAGCTGTCAAAGGTGTGCATTCACTATTGGGTGATGTCACATCTGCGTCAGCTAACTTGGAGAACCAGACATCACATGACAGAGCACAGCTCCTCTGCTTTTCGTGTCGTGTCTTAAAGGCTCTCTTTCAGAGCAGCGAGGGCAGAGATGGAAGGGCATGAGGGAGTTCAAGATTCAAGAAACTTTATTAATCCCAGAGGGAAATTGCTTTGCCCTGTTACAGCTGCTCTCAGTTCAAAAAGAAAGAAAAGGAAAGAAAAGAACCACAACCAGAAACAAAAAGATCAGCACCAACACAAAACATTCAATATGTAATACTAATACACAAATACACAAAGCACAGAATATACAAAAACAAAAAACATCCTAAGAACAAAGAAACCTAAAATGGACGCTGTAGGACAGTGATGACTTAAAATAATAATTCTGATTGTTGTCGGGGGAGGAATTGTAGAGTTGATCTCCTGTGATGCTCTGTGGAGCACTTCACATTGATCAGTCTCTGGCTGAACGTGCTCCTCTGTCCAGCCAGGACACTGTGTAGTGGGTGGGAGGGATTGTCCAGAGTTGAGAGGAGGATGCTGTCTAAACTCCTCTCAGGACATAACAGCTACAACATGTAGAGGGTCCAGCTCCACACCAAGAACAGAACCAGCCCTCATGATTAACTTGTCCACTCTGTTAGTGTCTGCCACCTTCAAATTGCTACTCCAGCAAACCACAGTAAAGAAAATGACACTGGAAACCACAGACTGATAAAACATCCGCAGCATGGTGCTGCAGACATTAAAGGACCTGAGCCTCCTCAAAAAGTTCTGAGCCTTTTTGTACAGAGTAGTTGTGTATATGTGTGTAGATAAGTTTATTGTCCAAGTGTGGAGCCAAATATTTATTCTCAGACACAGCCTCCACCTCCTCCCCCCTTAAAAAGAGAGGGGTGACAGTTCCTTTGTTTTGCTGATGTTAAGCTGGAGATGGTTGAGCTCACACCAGTCCACGAAGTTGTTCACCACTCCCTGGTACTCTGTGATGTCTCCACCCTGAATACATCCTACAACCGCAGAGTCATCAGAGAACTTCTGAAGGTGGCAAAAGTCTGAGTTGTACCTGAAGTCTGACATCTGTGTCTACACAGAAATGAATGTAATCTGTGATGCAGTCTGTCGGTCCATTAATGTCTTCACCGTGAGGCTCTTCCAGCTGTGAGAGACATAGTCTTCCAGTCTGTAACTTCAATGTGAGAAGTGTTTTATTGAGGTTGGCATGATTAAAGTCTGGTTTGTAGGGTGGAGGTGACTGTCAGTATGACATCACACGCAGCAGCAGCGTTAGCAGATGGAGGAATGTAAACTCAATCAATATGGGTATGAGAAAACTCTCTGGGTAAATGATATGGACGCAGTTCCACAACCAACAGTTCAATATCATTATTTACATGTAGTCGTTGCACATACTGCAGTAGTTAGGAACGCAAACCTTTGAAGCATTTGGGAAAAACAGGAACACACTTTGAAGTGCTGTGCCCTTTTTTGTTTATTAAATTAGAAGAACAGAGTTTTGACCCCATGTGATCCACAGTTCTGTATAAGGAGGCGATGGTCTGGTTTTAGACAAAAACAGACACACACACAGTAAATGATGTCATGTGTCAACTGCCACACAAGCTCAGACAGGACTGACAGACCTGATTAGTTGATGGTGTAATTCAATGAGTTTCTGCAATTATCTGGAAAAAACAGTGATTGAATCAGAGCCCAATTTAATTAATGGCAAGAAGGATTACGTCCAGAGCACAAAACTCAAGGCACTGCTCTTAATCTGCTGGCATCTCAGTCACAATGCTGTGGGGTTAAGTTGAAGGAGAGAGCTGTTCAGACCGACTATAACTCACCCAAGTGGCTCTGCTTTAAAGACAGAATCACACAAGAGCTAATTGCATGTCACCCGTTTTTAGCTGGAATATTTATCTGTGCTATAGATATTTATAGTGCTTTCAAGGTGCTTGACAACAAGAGCTAGGTGTATAAGTGTGTGTGAGAGAGAGAGAACTAGACCACTCAAGAGGACACATTTTTACATTTAAACCAGTAAAATGGGAAAGTTCTGTCACTGGCAACAAATTGGTTTCACTACAATTGCAATTGTCACAATATAATATTACTTAAGCTAAGGTTAAGGTTAGTGGGACGGTTTAATCTGGTCATGTATTGGTTATGCTTAAGGTTAGTCTCTAGAGAATGATCATGAGTTAGTTTTATAGTTATTTTATAGTAGTTTTTCATTTGAGGAAATATATTTATACCAGGATAACACAATATCCACTACTTGTCCTTTTAACATTTAAACTAAACATGCTCATCTTTCGTTTTCTTGTTTTGTATTAATTGGCAAATAATATCCCACAATACAAAGACATGCATGTTAAGTGAGTGTGAATGGTTGTCTGTCTCTATATGACAGACTGGCAGCCTGTCCAGGGTGTACCCCACATCTCGCCCCATGACAGCTGGGATAGGATCCAGCACTCCCGTGACCCATACTTGGACAAGCGGTTCAGCTGTTGAATGGATGTCAAGTATTAGGATGCTAACGTGCTATAAGGTGGTAAACACAATAAACATTGCATCTTCTAAGAACTGAAGACACAAACCTTGGTAAGCATCTTGGTAAATATTCTACCAGGAAATGTCACTTATGTTGCTTCACTGTATGTTGGTGTTATAATTGATTTCAGGATAGAAGGGAGAGTTTGGTGCATCTGTAAAAGCAATACAAGCAGCTGTGTGTTTCTGTAGATGCTCTGCACAGTTGTATAGTTGAGGAAGTTTTACCACATACTGTACATACTGTCACAGCTTCATTCAGAGTTCTTACTGTAGCTGTCTGACAAGCGTAAAGAGTCCCAAGTCCCATTGTTTCCTTAAACTCACACACATTAGTATTACTCTGAGGGAATATTTAAAAGAATTAAACTGTAAAATTAAGTTTCTTTAAAGGGCCTTGAATTGTGTTAATTAACAAATGAACGGGTGAGTTTCAAGAGTATTAATCACGTCAGACTTCACCGTGAAGGGATCAGCTAATGGCACCCTAAAAACAGCTAAAAGTAAAGTGCAATAAGCTTTTCTTACACACTTCATGTAGCGAAGAGTTTAAGCTTTATGTGGCATGAAATGTGGAATCCTATCTACAAAGACTCTTCTCATAATCACATCATTCCTCTATATATTAACAAGGCAAGCTTACATAATGTATGCAGCTGCCAACAAGTCCTATTTAATCATATTACTGAGGAACAGGTTCTTCAATACATGAGATTTTTCCTCTCCCTCTTCAGTGCTGCAGATTTGTTTATCTCCCACCTTAATACAGGGCAATTTAATCGCACTCCTTTTGAGTTTGGGTTTAGTAAAGTCATGGACTGAAAGCTACTGTAGCTAAAAGAGCTACAAACTGAGTCACTGTTTTTTGTGTGTGGGCTGAACCGTTGCAACATTTCTGAAAGAAAGCTTTATAGCTGTGAAGAAGCACATGTAGCACAACAGAAAGAGACTCACACAAACACGAATGTTCGGCTATACTCCTTCAGACATCAACGGTCTTGACCTTTACATTGTGCTTTACTGAGGAGTCAGGATTCGTCCAACCATTCCATCCATTATCTATACCACTAATCCTTTTTAAGGTCATAGCAGTCTGGAGCCGATCTCATCGTTTATTTAGAAAAAGGCGGGGTACAATTCAGACACAGACACAGAAAGACACAGAAAAAAGACACAAATTGAATTCATGGTAACTAGACTTTTTTCATGTTAGGTCAAAATGTTTTGCCACTCATCCAAGTAGCTTACTCTGTTGGAGGAAAGTTGTGAAGAGACCTTAGATTTATCCTCCAAGTTGGTTTCACTTTATATCTGACCTGAATCGGCTCATTAGGTGGACAAAAGAAGGATGTGTGTGAGTAGATGTAATAGTTACACCTCTTACAAACCCTCCTACCCCCATTAAAGTCGGTTGTTAACTGTGGACTTCCTGGTGGATGTGTGAAGTGGTCTTGATTTTTCTGGGGATGGATGAAAGGGCAGTGAGATAAATTGGAAACATGTTGTGTCTAAGGCCTGAATGTAAAAACACAGGTGTAGAAGTGGATGGGAGCGATAGGAAAAGCCATACTAGCAGTAATTGAAGGTTCAGTGGACATCCTTGAAAGATGACACCACACACAATTCACTACGGACACAACTTTTAACCAGAGGAGTGAGTGCTTCTGACTTGATGTGAGGATTATCTGTGGAAATTGAAGTTTCAGTGACTGATCAGACAGTGTGAAGGACACCGCATGAATTGCTCTTCAGATGGGGTCCAAGAAGAAAATGATCACTCAAAAAAACTGAAAGATTAAACTTTGCCAAACAACATGAAACAAATCCTAATGAATATTGGCAGCTTATTGTTTGGCCAGATGCAACCAAAATAAATTAGTTTGGATCAGATGGGTACCAGCCTATTTGTCATGGACCTGGCTATGACTACCACAGTGAATAGTGTGACCACGAAACATGAAGGTGGGAGTGTTTAAAAGCTGACTCCAGGTCTGTAGAAGCTTGGCAGGAGAGGAATTTTACAACATGAGAATGATCCCGAACATTCAGCACAAATCTTCCACTTGTTTTTGAAGGCAATAAAAAAGTACGTCCCCTGACTTGAACCCAACAGAACACCTTTGAAGTATTTTAAAGTGGAAGACCAGCTGAAAAGAATCAGGAATCACCTGTGCACATTTTGTGCAAATACTGGTATCTACAGGCAGAAGGCAGGAGTCTGATAAACGATTTGCAGTTGCTTAATATTTTAGTGATACTGACAAGATGTGTATTCAGTTTTGAAAATGACAATGACATACTTTATTGGCTGGCTGGACAGTACATGTCAGTGCTACACCAGACTTTCGGTGTGTTCTCCAAGGACACCTTGACATGTAGCCAGGAGAAACTAGGAATCGACCTGGGCTTCGTAGACCACATGCCCTACTTTGCTGTTGAACGCTGTATCAGATTCAACTATACATTACTCTCAGTCTCAAAAACACCTCAACAGACATACAACTACAAACATCTACAGTGCATTAACTACAGCAGACATTCAACAGAGCTCTACCAACTCACACAGGCCTTCAACTTCCCAAGCCTGTGCCTGAACGACGTGTGGTTAACACTCTGTACAACAAATGATGTTTTGTACTGTTGGCCGTATTTATACTTTAAACTATAGAGCAAATTTGTGTGTTTTGTGTCTGCACCTATTAAACTGCTTCATTGGTTTCTGCTGCCAAAACTCTCATCTTCTTACCTTTTATTGCCTCCTTAGGTCTTTGACTGAAACTCAAACTATATTCCCCCTTTTACTCTGAGCATCATGAGTTGAACAGTACGTTCTCTGGCAAGTACGTTGCAACATCAGGTCTATCTTAGGATTCTGTAGACTGATGAACTTTCTGTTTATCTGTGAAGGTTTTTTTAAAATTAGAAATGAAACAATGCTTAATTGTTACTGACCTTGACCTTTTCATTGTTGTGCTTTTGCTTTACATCTATTTTTGAGTTTTTATGGTGACACAGAGTTTAATAGGAAATATCACACAGACAACAGCAAGAAACTTTGAGAAACATGAATTTATTGACAATCGGCTTTGGCTTCCAGCGCGCACTGTGTAAGGCCTCAGCAGGAGTCCCTTTCAGCAAAACAAACACCTCTGCGTCTGACTGCGTATAAAAGCGGAAAAGTGTTTTTCAGCGGTGAAATTGAATGTCGAAATCGATGTTCAGATTTTGTTTTGATATGGCTGAGGGTTGTCATATCACATTAAGATGGATGTCCTGTGGGAGGTGTTGCTGGGACGTGTGATGAGGAGAATCCTTTCCTCCAGGAGCAGCTAATCAATATGCCTCTCAGACACTCTCTTCTTCAGTCGGAACACCACTTTTTTTTTTTTTTTTAACACTGCTGACACAGTTCAATTAAACTTGTACTGTGGAAAAAAAAGGCTGGATTCAGAGGATGGAACTGAGTCTAACTCATTTCAATTTCACTACACTCAAGCATTTTCCTGCTATTAAATCACATTACATCTTACATTTTCTCCAATATAGATGCATAAAAAAATTAACCCAATCTCACTAGTAACTGGTTTCTGTTAGTCTCTGTGTGTGTGTGAGTTATGACCAGTCACACCTCACTCAGCGTAGTTGCATCCTCTGTGATCACTCCATCAGCTGCACTCAGAATGAGACAGAACAAGTGTGGAAGTGATTATACTCAGGTGCCTCAGGGCTGTACACAAGCACCTGATCAATATTCAATCTCAGTTATTTCACCCCACATTACCATCCCACACAGGGCTGCTCAGTGACTGGAAGCCCTGTCGCTGCTCACTGAGACTGAGAATCGCTTAATCAGAGAAAATAACTAGATTCAGTGGTGTCAATAAGCTCATGTTAGCTAATAGGTAGAGATATTCCGGTGGGTCTTTGATGCAGTATGATAATGTGACAAATAGGGTACAGATTCTTCCAACACCTAAGGATATGAGAAAAATGCATTTCAGTAGCTCTGCCAGTAATTGTATTTCTTGTCATTCAGTCCATTAAGATCTTTTTTCTCAAATTGTTTTTTAACACTCACCGCACCACTTAATGCACCTGTAGTCAACAACAAAAAGAAAAACAGGTGTGAAATAAATATTGTAAAGTGGACAACAGCAGTTTAGAGTTATTTCAGTTACAATAGATTCCACTAGTCAAAAGATTTGTATTGAAAATAGTGAAACTCACATTATTAACATAATCTACATCTCTGCTGTTGATCCTTTATTCGTTTAGTACATTCCAGTCATCTTTTCCACAGAACACGTGAAGTTGGAATTATGCTTCTCCAGGGTAAACGTAGGCTAACATTGTGGTCATACCCCATGTGGTGTGTGTGTGTGTTTAGTTTTTGAGATGTGATGTCATAAATATCAACAAACACAGTTTTTCTAAGTGGATTAAACACAGTTATTCTGTAGTAGATTTACTTTGATGTTTAGGGCCATTGTCCTGCTTCATTTCCCAGGTCAGCCACATGACATTATCCTGTAGGATACCTTGATAAAACACATTTTTCCCTTCACAATGACTAGTGGTTCAAGTCAAGAGGCAGCAAAGAAGCCCCCAAATCATGATGCTCCCTCCACTGGGCGATGTTTCAAGTTAGTACGTTGTTCTTTTTATACCAAGTATTCTTCCTGAACAATTGCATCTTTGTTTCATCTCTCCACAAGACATTTCTTCCAGTATCAAGAGTGTCAAGGTGGTCTTTGTGCTGCAATGTTTTCTTTGGCTTCCTTCATAGTGTCCTGCCACAGATCCAGATTGATCATGCCTGTTCAATGTTTTGTGTATGGCTGACTCATGAACAGAGATGTTAACCAGCTCCAATGAATCCTTTTAAGCTGCTACTCTAAAGTTCTTTTTCACCTCACTGAATATTCTGCGTTGTGCCCACATCAATGAATAGTAGCTACAGTACCATGTCACCTCCATTTTTAGACAACATGTCCAACTGTAGACTGGTGAATTATTTGAGATTACTCTGTAACCCTTCCAGCTATATGCAAACCAACAACTCTTGAACGATGGTCTTCTGAGATTTGTTTCTTGAAGTGTTTGTGTTTCGTGAAGCATGTCTCACATTGGCTGACACTGTTTGGGTGTTTTTATAAGTTTAGGTTTACTTACTTTTTCCACTATCATTTTGTAAGTGTGTTATAATATCATGACTGTTTGTGTTTTTTATCAACTAAGAAAAATTGTGTTTGTGTGTAAAGTGATTTATATAGTTCACATGCAGCCTTGTATAGAGGTGATATATCTTTAGTGCAAAAAGTATAAGAGAGTAACCACCTTGTGTGAAAAGCCTATGTGTTTCCTTTGTGAGTAACTAATTCAGTTTCTGGTTCAAATTTGAAAATTCAGTTCAGTTCAATTCAATTCAATTTTATTTGTATAGCGCCAAATCACAACATACGTCATCTCAAGGCACTTTACAGAGTAAGGTTTATGACCTTACACAAAATATTTGTAGAAAACCCAACAGTCCCATTTGAGCAAGCACTAGGCAACAGTGGAGAGGAAAAACTCTCTCCAAACTCTAAACTTTTTTGATGACTTGCAAAGGATCATCTCCACACCATTCAAAGAGAAAAACCATGCAGTAAAGTTCCACCTTTCTTAGAATAATGTTGCAGAGGTATTTGTTTACTGGTAAGATCAGCAGCCTAAACATGCATCAGAGCTCTGCAAGGCTTATTTATAATCCAAGGAATAGCAACAAGTGGTCTTTTGCATGGCTTACCGTCAGCAGTCACAAGACCAAAACCTCAATGTGCATATTTGGGACCATTTGAAAAGAAAAAAATTCAAACATCACAAGACAGTCTCTGGGATGCTCTAAAAAGACTTTGAATGTGGGGTTTTAAGTGCTGAAGAACTGGTGGAATAAATGTGTAGAGTGTAAGCTTTGACCAAACATTTGACTCAGGTGATGCAGAGATGCAGAAAAGAAATGTGATTAATGACGAACTTAAGATAAGCTTCAAAACACGTTTGGCCTCCTGTCTGCTGTTTTACAGACTGGAGGGTAGCGGAAGAAAACAGCTTTTTGAAAACCCTGATGATGTTCATAGACGTGAATGTGAGGAGGCCAACAGCTCTCACTGTGATTCCTCATTTCAAAAGGTGTTGACCCGCTGTGTCTTTGTGTTTGTTGATGAATGCATCAGTATAAAGTAGTGATCTGAATGAGAATCTCATTCTTTTTAACCTCATTTTTTTATTGTAATCTGATTTCATGCAGATAAACATGATTAGCATTTTTTAATAGCAGCACCTCAGTCAAAGCCAGCGTCTGTGTGTTTTTAGTCAGCTAGTTCTTCTCTTATATGCTGTCATATAGAGCCCACATCCATTCACAGAGTGTCCTCCATTTTCCCTGAAAGCTATAGAAAATGTTAAGACTTAATTTTCTTCACACAAGAAGTCTGTTTCATATTCACTCACACAGATATGAAGTGAAGCTTGCGAGCTACTCCAAGCAGCAAACTTAAGTCCGCTGTAACACTCAAATAGCATACGCATTTCTCTGTAGCATATCCAACTTAAGCTTTTAAACATGTCGGTGTTCGTCCCTATTTTGCTGCTACCTACAGAGCCTGAGTTTACCTTACTCATAGAGGGAAATTAGTACTTGTGACAAGGTCAGAGACAGACAGAAATCATCAGCTCTGTTCACTTTCCACAATTCACATATTGATCTATTGTACTTCAGATACTTGGCAGAAATGTACTGGTGAAAGACGTTTTTGGTGTTTATTCTTCTTATGAACAGAGCTGTCATCTGTGGTTTTCAAGTATTTTTCTTGTTGTCAGCATTTCTGACCAAAAACCAACTTTGTGTTGTCTGTCTCTCAGTCAGCCCTCAGTCCCCAAATAAAAACAAAAACTTACAAAAGGTTCAGAATCTTTCTAAAACAGTTAGGCACCGTCACTTTTACTCAATATACTCAATGTTACTGGAGTTTACTGCATTGTACATTTTTTGAGGGACTGATTTCACCGATGTTTGTGGAATTTAAATAGTGTCCTTGTTTATAAATGTAATAAAGAAAATGTCACCAATCAGGCTTTAGCTATACAGACCAGTCTTTATTAAAATTATATAAAATTATCTGTTGATTTTGGTCTTCTGATTAGATTTGTTGACAATGAGAAAAATGTAAAATATAATCAGTGTTGTCGTTATTTTCAGTTTGTTAATAAAGCATGGCAATGCAGTTTGATAAGACGGAAAAAGCCATGTATTCGGGTGTGGATGGACGGTGGATAAGTTGTTATTCATTTATAGTCTAATTCTTCAAAATTTAGAGGAGGCCATCCTACTCCTGGTTGCACAGGGCAATATTTTCAAGTGTAATATTAACATTATTGCGACAGCACTGTGCTAACACAGCATCTTTGTGTTAACAAGTGACATTTTTATAGTAGCCAGCATCGGCTCACCAGCCATAACTCTCCACCTGAGCGCCTAAGAAGCATTGTAAAACTTCTATGTGCAGTGAGCTTCTTTAATGTTTCAGCAGCAGAGCGGAAAATTGCTCAGATGTGCATCTTTTATGATTTCTTGATGATAGTGCTCCCTGTAAGATATGGGGGAAAAAAAAATTTGGCTTCTTTTCTCCAGGCATGAAACATGAGTGTAAAGAATCCATAATTTGATTTATGATTTATATAGTGGGACTTAAAGTGATCTGCTTCACTGAGGAAAGATAAGAAAATCACATGACGTATGTGTTTGCCCAGATCATAAAAGGACTGCTGTCCAACTATTTATTATACCAGGAATAGGATATGTTTTTGATGCAGAGCAGGTGTTGCTTGTGTCTGTGAGTGTAAAGAGGAGGAAAATATTGCATGTTTAATTTGTTTATCTTTAATAATTAGCTGTCATCAAACAAGCTGTGAGAGCTCACTTTGAATAGAGATCAGAAAACCATGTTTTAAAAGAGGCAAACTAAAAATGAAACATATATTTTCCTCACGTACACATTGAACTAGAACGGTGAATAGACCCTCTGTTTTTTTCCCACCTGCTTATTTTTTATATTTATAGATGTGTTTTTGTTGTAATTTATAATGGAGATCCACATTTTGGGAAATATGTTTTCTTGCTCAGACAAGAAGACGAGTGATACCACAAGGTTTGTTTTTTTTTGTTTGTTCAGCCTTGTCTCTTCTCTAGCACTGACCAAAATGTCACATTTGTAAAATGATAAATCACAAGCAAAAGCAAAATCATTGTGGCTTCCTTTAAGGTTTGTACAATAATGTTTCATAAATAAAGTGCTTCATGATGTGTATACTGATGTAAAAAGCAACCAACCATTGCAACTATTGATACATCATCAATTTGCTTAATCCTGCTGGGGGTTTGGACTCGTGTATTTTTTACATTCACTACGTCACGTAGCACAACTACGTGTGAGGATATCTGAAAGCTGAGTGGCAACTGGATTTCTTTCTTGTTAGGTTGAAACATTTCACTACTCATCCAAGTAGCTTCAACCTAAAAAGAAGTCTAGTTCCCATGAGTTTCAATTACTGTGAAATATTGATTATAATTTCATTTGACATGTCTGATTTGAATTCATACAAACATTTCACAAAATCTGCTTTGACAGTGAGATCACTACTTTGGATTTATTTTTTGTTTAAAAGAACATTTTTTAACAATACAGAAAAAACTAAACAAAAAATATTTTGTGAAAAATCTTTCAACTGGTATAAATGACATCAACACATTGTATGAGCAATGTTTAACTTGTTTAAGGTTTTTGCTCAGATAGGTGAACGCTTTTATTTTTTAATTTCTTATTAAAGTGGAAGTTTTATTTTGAAAGCACGGCTAACAATTGCAGTAAATCCGCTTGACGCTATGAAGGAAACAAGTGAGAAACGGTGAAGGAGATAAAAACAAGCTCTTAAGTTAGACTCTAGAATTAGCCTACTAGCTAACCAGCTTCTTTCTTAGTAATTACTTACTGGAGTCTCAACTTGTTGCCTGATAACCTCATGGTGACAAAAAGAACATGAGGATAGGCCAAACACAATACAAATACTGCAGTTAGTGTGCTTCAGATGTGCTGCTAATTTTTACTTTGGACAAAATCTATACATTTATAAATGCTTTTTCTTCTAATTATATATAATAAAAGAGACAAAATAGAAAAGTTATTACTAATACAATAATACACCCTTTCAATATTTCAGAAAAAACAGATTTCTATTTTTATGTGCACAGGTTTTTTTATTTTCCTTAATGGAGATGTTGCACATTAGCCTTAAATTTGCTGTGTGAGCCTCATCCAGTATGAAAAGCAACGATCGTCAAAGGTTGACTCAATGTAATCTCCTTAAAGGGGAAATAAATGCAAGGCTAAGTTTTTGTTACCGTGATAATTTTTTTAAAACTCTATCCACAACTTTTAAATCAAATTACACCAAGGATCCATAGTTTCTAAAGCATTTTGGCCTTGTGACAGGGAAAAAAAATCTATACTTCATAAAACAGCTGTGGCACACTGATACTTCAGAGGGAAATTAATTCAGTTTATAAAACCTTCTGCAGCTTGAATATGCAGTTGATAACAGAAAACTCAAACAAGACCCGAGGCTGAGGTCGAGGTTCCATCCAGGGTCACATTATTGGATTATTTGTGGCTCTGAATCTGTTTTTATTGTCAACCTTCTCACAACATCAGCTGAACCTGAGGGAAACAGAATTTCACAACACCATAAGTGACAGTACTTCATATTTTCATGCAGACCTCGCTACTGCTTCACTTGGCATCTCATAGCAGCTCACCACATTCATAAATAACTTAAATGCTTATGAGAAGCACTTTAAATAGCAAAGTCAAGTGCTTTTATTTGATATGAGGGATGGCAATCAAAGAAACATTTTATATTATTAACACTGCACCAATCATTGACTAAATGCCTGAATCTCATCCAGGTACTATTTATGTTTATTTAAATAAAAGCTCTGATGAACTGGGTTTTAATGAAAGCAGTCTCTACACAGCAGTTTGTGTGGTTGCTTTAAATGACTACGAAACTAAACTCGTCTGAATTATTTGTCTGAATCTTTACAATGTTCAAATTCAGCTATAGTTCAGACTATTTTGGTTAATTATTGATTGTGACAACTAATTTATACCATAGACAACACAAGCGAATAAGCATTAAAGGATTTTATTAGCCAGTGTAATCATCATCACAGCGTCACAAACAGATGGCAACCAAACAATACCAAACGCTAAGAAAACAATATCAAAGTCAGAGCAGAAATAAACCAATACGGCACCCTGGCGCAAAAAGGGAGCTTAAGGTGCCAAGGGCTTGGGGTTCAGTGTCTTTTCCAGGT
>JAUBNQ010000002.1:7860424-7871251 GCA_032353495.1 Ctenopoma kingsleyae | reverse complement strand
GATTCACTTTTTTAATGTTGAAGATGTCTTAAAGGCTGCTACGTAACCTGCATACGAAAGGTGTGATTTTTTTTCTTTGCTCTTACATCACAGGCAACTGTTTTAAAGAACAGTGGCTGATCCAGAGTTTGAAGCAGCTCAGCAGCGAGGACTCTGCTGGGATGTGACCACAGGTCTGCAGGAATATATTTAACTTTTTTCCATGCTGCTTTCAGGTACTGTTTGTTCATTCTCTATGATGCTTTGACTGCAATTCAAAGTCCAACATAATATAATTATTTTCACGCCAGCTTCCAGATAAAATGCATGAATGAGTTCTTTAAGCCCACCTCTGCCAGCTGCATGCTGGGTTGACAGTGTAAGAAGATGAAACTTTAATGAAATTCACATTATTCATTTATATTTTATCATCTTCATCTCTTCAGTTTAGATGTGTGAATATACACTCTTCTCTTCTTTCTGAGAGATAAAAATTACAGTGTAATTGGTGTCATCAAGAGTGTGTATAAAGATTGTATCTACAAGTCAAAAACATGTTGAGGAGCAAACTGTAGGATTGAAACAGCAAGTCCAGTGGGTTTTGACTTTGACTTTTAGATTCTGTGAAATCAAGGCCAAGAGGGTTATAAAGTAACTGTCTTTTAAATGGAGGACTTGCATTTAGTCCCTCATGGCAGAAGTCATCTGCTTTGCTAAAGTGTTCTCAAATAAAACCTTGAGACCTGAGACTAATCATTATTATGTGCTGCATAATAATTCTCAACAACTAATAGGTAGAAAGTACACACTCATAGAACTGCTAGGCCCCTACTCTTATTACTGTGATTAATGATACGAATGCTAGGATACATCATTTCTGTTAATATTTCTCAAACAAAAAAAATAATATAAATTACTTAGCTGTTGCCTGAAGCTAGTACCACAATCAAACTATTATGAATGTGATTTACTGTAGACTGTGTTTTTTTTAATTATAAGAATGAATTAAGGAGCAGATACTGTGTGTTGAAAGTCAGAACCCAAGACAGCTCAACAAATGCCTCCATATGATTGTCTATTTCTTAGAGAATGCTTATACAATGACTTATCAAAGCTATAATGGAATAATTGAAATTTTGGAAAATATTAGTAATAAATTTTAAGAAATGTTTTCATGAGTACAAACTGCTAGCATTAGTATAAATGGTAGTTGATGTAAAGCTATGCACTTGTGTGGAAAGTGATGCTGAAATTTTGCACAAAGTTGCACATCTAGAGTTTTAATTATGTTTTCCTTTAGTCTTTCAAAACACTGTAAATTGCATTCATCTAAGATAGATGAACTGATTAGAGTTTGGTGGTCAAAGATCAAGGCTCATGGTCACTGTGATCTTACATCTGTCTCATTCCTGCCAACACAATATCTCAAGACAGCACTGAGGGAATCTGATTGCATCTGTCCACTCCATTTATATTCAAGAATATATTTCTGAATGCCATGATGCCATTTTTGGTTTGAAGTTGTCCCTCGACGTGGAACTTAAGGTTTCCGCTGAATTTAAATGATGCATATTACTAAATCCATGCACACATGTTAAGAAATACGCCCTTGGGTTGGGTCTGTGTGTGAAGTGAATGGCAGTTTTAAAGTCACAGAGCTCAATTAAAAGAGACAAAAAT
Source organism: Ctenopoma kingsleyae (assembly GCA_032353495.1). Classification (NCBI taxonomy): domain Eukaryota; kingdom Metazoa; phylum Chordata; class Actinopteri; order Anabantiformes; family Anabantidae; genus Ctenopoma; species Ctenopoma kingsleyae. The sequence continues at coordinate 7,869,592 of JAUBNQ010000002.1, read as the reverse complement.
AAAAAGACAAAAAAAGCTTTTGCTTTTAAAAGCAGAACCTTGAGCCCAGGGCCTCATTTACTCAATCTGTCCATGAGCATCCATGTGAAAAAATTTAAAAAGTGTGATTTCGACACTGACACTCTACCACAGTCTCAGAGGATTGACATACTCTCTTCTGATTGTGGCAGATGAACATCTTCTTTTTGCATTTCTCCTATCAGTCTTGATGAGGACTCATTATAGTGAAGAGTATAATTGCTTGTGACATTAAGTTATTTGACAGGACCATTAAGGCGCTTGCACTGATTTCTAGTGAGATCATCACTCCTTAATTAACCTGCTGTGCTCATTTCAGGTAGAGAGGCAGAATGGGTGGCTTAGAGCTGTCACATGAATTATGTGTGAGGAATAATCCTATCTGTGGGCGGTAGTTTTTAGTTCAAAGTGTTTTCTTGGTAAAGAAGATGTTCTGTCACTGTGTGTCAGAGATGCATGAGAAGAAGGTAACATACAGTAAATAGTACTGTTGTGTATTTATCATTACCCAGTGTTTTTGCTTCACTTCAAAGTAGATGGGATAACAGCCTCTTTGTCTGCATGAGTGTAGTATCACATTCATTGCGATTCTAGTATTCAGTCAGAATACTACACAGAATATGCTGGAATAAAACAACACGACTGTGTAATAACAGAGTTACAAGCATCTACAGTCAGAGAAACATACAAATAAAGCATTTTGTGTTTTAACAGTTAAAAAGAATTAGTTTAGATAGACAGGCACCAATAGTGATCAGTAATTTGCCCAAGCAAATTATTTTCACTATCATCAAAATCACTGATCAGAGAACATTCTGGTCTTTGTCCACAAATACATAGACGTGGGACTGAAAACAGTGAGTGATACATACTGCCTGCAAATAATAAAATGAGGACATAACAGAGCACTTAACTAGCTTTTCCAAGAACATCTTCAATTGAATAGATGCTGGTATGCCTGAGGTCTATAATTAAATCATGAAAATGTGGACTGAAAGACCAAAGTTGCCGCAGTATCTATATGCATTATAGAAAAATACTTCAATGAGATTAGTATGTAATGATTATTTGTCTAACGTCCTGAAGATATCAGACCTGACACACTGGAACTGATTGTGCAGTTATGATAATTTGTGAATCGCTGGTATACGTTTGTCTTTGCTGTGTGCGCAACTGAACCAAGTGTCTATTGTTGTCACAACTGAGAAGAAATCCAGAATCAAGCATGAAGAAGCACAAGTGAAATAGTAGCCTACTCTGTCTGGTTCACAGTTAATAATATCACATGCTCTCAATGTCATATGATTTTTTTGTCAAGATAAGATAAATGTCTAAATACATGCTCCAGGCCTTTACTAATTTTAATTGCACGCTCTGGTCAGGGTTTAAATGCCAGGAATGACAATATGAAACATTGTGATGAGAGGTTTAAGATATAGCTTTGAGGTTGTTTTTGTCATGAAAAGAAATAACATTTCCTGGACTGTATGTGCCTTCCCACACATGCTGTTGTTTGATTATGATTATGATCATAATATTGTGTCAATATGAGTAGGCAGTAGGGCAATACAACTCTTCATCCAGTCAGGCATATTATCAGATTGTATAGTTATGCAACAGCTCAGCTCATGTTAGTCTGAAGTAAAACCAAATAAGGTTTGACAGGCGGGTTTCTCGAGTGAGTCTCCATAGCGTTTGTCCTGCCGTGCTTGTTTTGTCCTCCACCAGCTGCTGGATGACACAGATCTTGTGGAGCATCTTTGGACAATCATATGATCTCCTTCTGCAGCTGCTCCGGGGAATCAAGATGAATTCACATAATGGCATGAACCCATTTCTTTTATAAAGGAATGAACTGCTCCTCTTACAAATACCTCATTTTTACTAGAAACACATTTTCTAAGAAATAATGATCAGAACATCTTTTTATTCTCCTAAGGGCTTTTGACAGAGTTGAGATTTGCTGACATTTAAGCTGATGCTGTTTCTTTAATGTAAACCGCCTCTGGATTTAGAACAGAAAGTAATGGACAGCCTGTTTTTGCAAGCAGGAGTGGCTTGTTTGTTTCATTACTGTATATCATAAAGGTGATGGATTAACAGGCATAAGACTGCAGTTTGCTGGTTTCTGTTTAACCTGCTTAGAGTGAGAAAAAGAAAGTTTTTGAAACTGAAGTTTAGTGCTGTCCTGTTTAAAATAAGAAGAAAATAGATTTTTAAAGTCTCTGTTTGCCCTCAAATTAAACTGATTTGACAGCAGACTTGTGCTGATCTTCTGTTCACATCTGTTTGAAATGTAATGTTTTTTAAAATGTTGGTTTAGGAAGATTAAAGCACAGGGTTTTGTCTGTGAGGCTTATCTAATTATAGATTCAATATAAAATCAATTACATTTGCCAAATTATGACTTGTGAAAAATGGCTGCCTCCGAGCAATTCTTAGAATGCCAGGTTTTGAATGCTTTTAGAAAACAAATATATTTGATGTTGTTTTATATATGATGTGTTCTCACAGGCTCTGGTTAAATAGGATGTTAGCATGTAACAAGATATTGTTTTTTTTCCCTATATTTCATGCAGCATTGCTTATATACAGTCTCAAAAAAAGGTAAGTACTGTTTGCAATATCCTGGTTTTTGGCATAAACTGGTCATGAAATATGATCTGATCTTCAGCAAAGTCACAAATATCAACAAACACAATATTTTACTAAACTGATAAAAAAAACAATCACGATTTTTCAGGTTTCAGGTTTTTGAACACACCCACGTTCAGAGTGATGGTGGAAAAAGTGCTACAGTGTTTTAATAACTGGTTGAACCACCTTTGGCAGAAATAACCTCAAACAAGTTCTTCCTGTAGTCGTGGATTAGAATTTTGGACCTTTCTTTCTCACAGAACTGCCTCAGCTGAGCCGTTTTCTCAGTATGTCTGGTGTGAACGACTCTCTTGAGGTCATTCCATAGCATTTCTGTTGAGGAGGTTGGAGGAGTGTTGAGGTCTGGGCATTGACTGAGTCACTTTAAAAGATGGATTTGGTGTCTCAAAAGTCATTCTGTGGTAGATTTACATCTGTGTCTAGGGTCATATCCAACTGCAGCAAAGTAGTCCCAAATCGTGATGCTCCATACTCCACCATACTTCACCGTTGGGATAACGTTTTCATGTTGGTTCACGGTTATCTTTTCACGCCATGCATGGAGTTGTGTGTTCTCTTTCAAAAAGACATTGCAGCACACCTGAACTTTGCCAAAAGACCAACTTGGGACTCTGCAGTGCTACTGAGAAAATAAATTGTGGATTGATGAAACTAAGGCTGAATTGTTGGTAGCAGTACAAATGGCATAAAAAGGGAACCACAAGCCTCAAATCATCATGCCTTCTGTAATAAACCATTCTGTAGCAACTCATGACTGTGTTTTATGAGCTTAGAAATATAGTGTTTGCTGATATTTGTGACTTTGGTGAAGATCGGCTCACATTTCATGACCAAGTTATGCAGAAAACCAGGAACTTGCAAACAGTGCCGTTGCATTTTCTTTCCAGTATAAGATGAAAAACTCTTTGTAGCAATGACAATACCACTAAAAGTGTTTTAAATGCCACAAGGTCACCGTCAAGCTGGAAAACAAAGTAGAAAATCTGAAAGAAAAATAATACAACTTTTCCTTGAAATTTGTCCTTGAGTCAACAGTAATTCAAAAGTTTCTAAAACTGTCTAAAATGATCTTTTCACAACTATGTGTCAACAAAAAACAATTTGGAGTTTAGTCTCTGATTATTTCACAGTTTCACAGGATTCAGCATACAGTATGAGATTCAGTACAACCCCATCAACTTTCTCATAGTGAGGGATTTGCATCAACTAACAGAAATTGCATTTAAATGAATAACTCTGTTATAAAATAATAGAACCTCCCCTGTCTGGGTTGTTTTGACTCATATCAGTTGCATACTGTATCAGATGTATTTTGATATGTATTTTCCCTTAGTTTGTTTTGTTGAGTTGATTAAAGAATCTTGTCAGATGGGTTTGTATTTTCTTTGATGGAGGTTTTTAGTACTGATAGGAACACAATGTCTGCCAACCTTGTGCCCCAGTTATTTCTGTCCCAAGGCTGAATGCCACTTTAAAATCTAAAATATAGATTTTATTTTCATGTGCTTTGTGTGGCATTTCATAAATCAATACTGAATTATTTGTGATGTTTTTAGTACAATAGTGTAAACACATTAGACTCTAAAGATGGTACAAAAAGAGGCTGTAAAACAGAACCGACAGACATCAACACTATAAATATGTCTGTGTTGTTTTTTCTTTGATTTTGTTTGTTGTTAATTTTGTTAAAATCATTTGTGTTCAACTGTCAAAAACAACACTGTAAGGCTTGTGTAAGGTTCTTTCTCATTAAGTGTTTGGATTATATCCCCGGCTACTACGTCTCACACCAGTGATATTGTTAATGGTAGGTTTGATCATACTCCTCATCGCTCTCTCTCTCACTCTCTCGGGTGTTAGCCTGCCTTTACTTCTTTCAAAGATCAAATAGAAGAGAAGGAGCTGATAATTAGCCGTGATTTCTCCATCTTTTATATGTTACATTATTTCATATTGATAAAAATGTTGAAAGCTCTCCACTTCTGCTTGAAGAAAAGCACTTCTGTGCCATAATCTGATGACTCTAACATGGAAAATGTTCTTCAAATTAATGGAGTAATGATTAATTACTAATAGCACATGCTGATGAAAGCTTAGTGTAACCCTGGATCACAAAAGTGGTACTAAATGCATTTTCAAAGGACTGAAAAAATGTAATAAAACATGTCTTAAAAACAGATGTATGGTCATAAAGAAATGTCTACCTCATTATGTGCAGCACACTGTCCTGGAACTGAGCATCAGCACACTATGTAAATTCTGTGATATGGAATATGGATGCGGTTTCTTGAAATACTGAGAAAGAGACATGTATGCTTCTTTGCCTTGACTGCAATTAGTCTGGTGTTTTGAAGATGATGAAATGATTATTAGGAAGTCAATCAATTACATTTGGCTGTGTCTGGATGCAACAATAATGTCATTATGGGGACAAAACAGCAGTATTCTGAATGCTTTTCACATTTGCATGAACTGACACATGTCCATACTGACAAATCTTTGCTGTCCACTAAATTGTAATTTCCCTTTGTTCAACTACTGACTGCATAAACTGGAAAACCAACCAGTTTGATGTGCAAATAAGCATATAAATTTGTGTGGTTTTATGCAGAGAGTTCAACATTTAATCACCAGTAGTGGATCTGGCTTGCATAATCATGCTTTGATAATGTGCGTCACTCAATTCAGGGACTGCAGACTGCAGAGAGGAAGAGAAGGCCATCATACAGCATGTAAGCAGTTGTAGAGATATGCTGAATTACACATTTATCTAAAGTGTTCTTGGCATTACTTCTTTTTTGCCCTCGGGGCATTTACTGTATGACATAAAAGTCAAACAAATGTAAATATTCATAGATTTCAGAGAGAGATATATATGCACGTGTTTCTGCCAACTGAAGTGATTAACATACCATAGGATAACGGTGTGCATTGCTCTGTTGTCCTGGTTTGATCCGGCAGACCAAACATCACATGTATAGCACAGTCAACTGAGAAGATGACTTCCAGTTGAACATTTTAAAGGGGTACACAAATTTGGGCACACATTCGCCAACAAGTCATCAAGTCCGAGTTTTGTAGTCAGATGGACGGAAGGAGGACATTATTTGTCTGTGCCTTCCAAAACCATTAGAAATGGTTAGTGTTAAGAAAATATTGTGGTTTGGTTTGGTATTGTGGCTACTAATTAAATTCTGAGTGCCCCCTTTGTCATGTTGACATATTGGTAGTTAGTGAATAATCATAGCTGTGATAAAAAGCCAAGACAGACCAGTCACAGTTCTTATGGCTGCTAGAGAGCTTTGTCAGTTTTAACTGGCTACCGACGCTCTCAATATTTTTGGGAGTATGATCCCCATTTACAGGTTCTTTGACATATTAACAAATATGTGGTCTTTGCAGAGTGAAATTGCACACTGTCACAGTGTTTCAGCACATGAAACAACAAAATACCACATACATACAGTATGTCCAGCCTATTGAGCACATTATGACCACTTATGCTCACAGCCTAGTGAGGCTACAGTAAACATTGTCATCTTTAATTTGATTTAAATAAGCATATATACAGAATCACTAAGATGTGTATATTGTGCAAAAACTATAGGTCAGTGTATATCATAGCTGCTTCTATGCTCAAACCAACACTACACTAAAAATCCTGAAAAATCCTTGTTTTTACAGGCACACACATTAGTAAACTTAAAGGGAAAGAAAAATAATAATTAATGTAACAAAGAGGCACTGCCACAATTTGATTTGTACCTCTCAATTTCTAAGCTCTTAAAGGTCTTGGATCTTTGATTTCTTCGTTTTCTTAATCACAGCTTCTGAGCAAACCCTTTTCATCTCTTATTTTTATTTGTCCTTTCTGAGGCACACTAATGCACCAGCAGGGACACATTTAAACTATATCTATTCAAAACTATATCTATTCATGTTTGTCAGTCAGTTCTACAGCAAAGTAGCATTCAACAGTTGATTACACATTTTTAAAACTGAATTTTCTGGCAACTACAAAATCAAAGTATACAATCACAGTTTGTGTTTCTGCCATGCCCCTTGCTGCTTCACCACATGGAGTGCCAAATGCTGCACTGCTGAACTGACACATCTGCAGTACTATTTCTTTCATTTTGAGTTTTCAATTGCATAATTGCTCCATTCTTCAAGTTTCAGGTAGGACGTAAGTGTTTTTCGTTCCTCACAGCCATCAAAATGTTTTTTATTGAAAACATAAAATGCCTCAATGCAGTTTATTTTTTGATGGCTGTATAAAGACTATACGTGCACATCAGTCAGGTTTCCAGAAATAAACAAAAGTCAAAGACTGTTTTCACCTAAAATGTGTAAAATAAAAATCCGAATACTGTATTGATCCTGTTGGGCCAGTGGGCTTTTTGAATTAGTGCTCACCATCTTCACAGCGAGAGCTCTCACCTCTCTGCATCTGAGGATTCATACAGTGTCTGTGGGCTTTCAGGATTATTAGTATGCAGCACACATGCCTGCAGGTCTGCAAATAACTCTGTGACAGGGCCCCCACCCACCCTCCCAATCTGCCCCTTGGTTGATCTATACTTTATAGCTATATTTATGAGTAATGCAGGCTCCAACGCAGTCGTTGCAATCAGCCAGGGGTTGTGCAAATTTTTCCCCACTAGCCTTTAAATTTAATGAATAATTTGAATAGGTGCTGATGCAGATGGAGCTGACGCTCAAATGGGTTTAACTGATTAGTTTTTAAACACACTGTGCTAAAGTTAAATGATAACAGATAAAACAGTTGAATCATATAAAGACAGGATAAAACGTTTATTTGTACAGCACAACTGTCAGCTCCTAACATCAAACATAACATTTTTTTCAGCCTTTCTTTACAGATGTAGAAACTGCATCAATGCATATGGTCACTAGCAAATCAGCCTTCAGACAACATGGGCATATTCTACTGTGGATTTTACTGATTTCAGAGCTATGCACAAGCACCGAGCCTACGGAGCGCTGGGGAATCAATAACATACATGACAAGTGTATGTTCTATTACAGATTCAAACACCTCAAAATGTGACTCAGGCCAAATTTATGTGATTTGAGGCAGAGCAGTTGTAGGGGTAGACAGAAGACAAAGTGGGGGGGGGGGGGGCTTCTCTGGTACCAGATTCACCAGGCACCAGATCCTGTGGATCAAATATTCATCAGATGAAGTTGTGTTTTATAATTCTGAGTGAAGGCCCTATGTTCAGGGTTGGCATTCAAGTAGTCTGTGGCTCTCTGTGCTGAAATACTGTCCACCTTTAAAGTCTCTACATTAGGTACACACGGGGCAGCCACATCAATAATATCTTGTGTGGACTTTCATGCAAATACTATTCTTACGAGGACATTTTAGCTGGTCCTCACAAGTTCAAATAGTGTTTTTGGGGTTAAGACTATTTTTTAGGGTTAGCGTTAGAATTAGGTTTAATTGTGATGGTTAGGGTAAGAGGCTAATGAATTCATTATGTCTGTGTGTGTGTGCGCGCGCGTGTGTGTGAGAGGGTATAAATGTGAATCTTGAGTTGCCATTTTTTGTCAGATGTTAAGACTTTTGGGTGCTACTTACAAAGTAATTACATTATTACCTAATCCTTTGGCGAAATCCCTGTAGTCATGAAGAAACAACATGAGGTTGAATATATGTATGTTCACTATGCCTTAAACATACATACATTATTATTAGTGCATATATAATTTTTTTAATTCATTATTGTCTGTTTTAGTAATTAACAATATTAAAAGTATGTGTTTGCCTTTAAATTTAAAATGTTCTTCTTCCTGCTGCTGGTACTGCAGTATAAGCTCCTTGGCACTGACTCAGCCACTTAATATGCATGTATTTCCACCTACTGGTCAAGTGATAACACTGCAGGTCATCCTCATCTCTTTCATTTTTTAGCCTATGATATAAATCTAAATTACTGCTGCAAAATAGAGATTTAGGCAGATACTAGACATGCATGTAAAAATTTAGCATATTTATATAATAGATTGCAGTCAGTGGAGCGTATCACAGGCAGCCCCTGGGGTTTATAGCTGTTATAAAAACAGACTGGTTCAGGACTGTTTTGATTTGTGTCTCTGTTCTCAGGTGCTCCTGCATGTAATTTGTCCAGTATGTCCTTTTTTGACCCACGCTGCAAATTTTCACTCAAACGGGCCAACAAAGCATGCACGTCATTTTTGTAGTGCATTTCACGTTCAGCCTGTCACCTAAACCTGCTCTCATATTCAGCTGCTGGAAATAAAATAAGTGGTGCCTCCCCCTCTTGTGGTTTGATGCAATATTGCATTAGTTTGCTGTTGTCACTTTTAATGTCTAGTCATTAGAGCTCTTGATAAACATACTGAAGCTGAAACTGAGCATGAGCTGTGCTTCATAATCTGCAATTTGTGAGAAAAATGTAAGTGCATGGATAGCACTGCATGTTTCATCTGAGCAAATAATATCAT
>JAUBNQ010000002.1:7841586-7857287 GCA_032353495.1 Ctenopoma kingsleyae | reverse complement strand
TTATGATCATTTCCATGGAAATATTCATGATTTTGTGTGATTTCATAAGGGGGGATAATAATTTTGGCCTCAACTGTTTACAGAGGGTAACAGCCACAGCAGTGGTCATTTTATGTGGTATAATAATCTAGATCACGCGGTGACAGTCAAATGGTTACAAGTTCACAGAAAGTTAACAAAGCAGCAATTGTACTGTAGAACATTAAATAACACGATTCACTGGCTCGTCAACAATAAGACTCAAATTGCCAACAGCTGAGGCTGATTTTGGATTCTTTAAAAAGCTGGTTTTGATATGATAGATGATAAATCTGACACCATTCTAGCAGTTTCCAGTGTTTTATGTCATGTTTAAAACTTTAGACATTGTTGAAGGACAAAATGCTGAAATAATTCAATAATATCAGAATCTGGCAAGAGTATTAACTGTCCTCCTACATTTTTTTTTATTAGGAGATTAGGAAGTGGCTCATCTTTCTGTATAGAATGGCATCTGCTGACGAGTGAAGGGCACTTATTATGAAAAATGTGTTGTCTCAATCTACCAGCTCATAAGACACCCACACACAAACCCACACACACATACTGTCGTGTCGTCAGTGAAAATTGTAATCTTTTCTAAACAATAAGCAAGTAAATGTCAATATTTTATACACATTCTCTATATGAAATGCGATAGTATGCAACCCACTAATTAAATTAAAGTGACTGATGCTATAATACATCCAGTAAATTCATTTAAGCTGCATTAATAATGAAGTTCAGCAAGTGAGGTGCAGACGATCGTGAAGACAAGATGACAGTCACACATTTATTACTATATTATAGCTTTATACTGTAGTAAAACAATTACCTACACATGCATCAAGCAAACACAGGCAACATCTTTGCATTTTCTGTTGTTAACAGATGCACTTAATCCTATTCACTCTCATTTCAGATTCATTTTGGGCTCCATTATTTCTTCTCTGGAGGAGAAATATTGAGTTTTTAGCCAGGTGTTCAGTTTTCTTGATCACCTAGGAGCTAATAATTTAGTCTTTTATCTAACAGTTTTGCTTAATGAGAGCAGCTCCACTCAACCTTGTTATAGTTGTGTGGACTAAACTAAAACAATGGGCTGAGCTGAGGCCATGAGAGAGAATTACTTTGCTATGATTTTAGCACTATGAGCATCCCTTTTCCTATTACACACATGTATATTGAAACACTGGTTTATTCACATTTAGGAAATTCAAAAACTGTGTCTGTTGAGCATTAAGTGTCAGGGGAAAGCAGCAAGCAAGGCATCTGTCAGGATAAATTTTTAACAAGGGAGGCCTCCATGTTGGCATACCCCCTACAATAGAGTATGAACCACTTAGCACAGTCAGTGAAATGAAGCTTGGCAATCAGCAAGCACTGAGTTGAAGGTGCAGCCCTGTATGTGACAATGACTTAAAACATGCAATGTGAGACCTGGTGCTGCAACACTGTGGCTGGCTGCAGATTTCTTACATATTTATGTTCTTTGATCACTGTCTCTTCTTAAATAGAAGATCTATTCCTCACTTTGTATTTTCCTTTTATTATGCCTCCTCCAAATCCATTTCCCCCTCTCCAACTCTGGAAAAAATCAGCTGGGTCATTCTTCTCATTCCATTTGTTATTCTAATCTTTTCATGCTTCATGCTTAATGGTTTCATTATACTTAAGAGAAAACACATTTTTGGATAAGCTACATTATATTAGTGACAGGCTGCTTGTATTTTTTCAGTCTTGTCTCCTGTCACTAGATAACCTTGGTATGTTAAATGGAGCAACAATAGTTCTTTCCCAGATGAAATTGCAATGTGACAGTGTCTTTTATTATCACTTTGTCTTGTCTTTGTCTGTCTTCAAAGACATGTCAGCACTATAGTCAACTGTAGTTTAACCCTGGGATTAGTTTTCGCTGCCATATACTTTATCCTTTTGTGGATGTACTGCTACAGAGTGTATGTCAGCTCTGTCTCACAAAATGTAAACTGACAGAGTGTGATCAGTTTTTTCCAGACACGAATCCTTGTCTTCCAGTGTAGGTTGTTTGTCCACAACCCACAATAATTAGAGGTCTTTTCAATGGTCTTTTCAAAGATCACAAAATGAAGTGTCACTTTGCATCCACAACCATTACTGGCCATCTGAACTGTGTTTCCAAACTGAGTACAACAACACAAATTTGGTAGTTATAGGAAATACGCTAACATAGATTTTAACTACTGTTTCGGGTTGTTTAAGATTTTCATAACTTTTCAGCCTGTGTCTCAGTAAAGACTGTAAAGTTGATTTTATTTTTTAAATCATTAATTAAATTAATTTATCCTGACCCCTTCTGTGGTAAAATTGAATAGATCTAGGATTTACCCTAAAAATGACAACAGGCTTTGGGAACTTAAGATTAGAATTAGCTTTTTGCTGACATTCTCTAGACTAATCACAAAAATCACAAGATTAATCTATAATGAAAATGATATGATTTACAGCACTTGCTGTGCTGGAAAACATTTCCAGTTACTCATATGGTTATGTGGATAAGGAATTGTGGTGTTGAAAATCGCTGAATTAAAAATGTCCAGTCTAAGAAATCTGTCCATTGATTTTCTGTTATACCAGAATTTATCTCTTCTTATGAAATATTATAAAATGTGGATAATAGACATATGGGGTTCCCTGTTATTGGTAACACTGGTGTGTCAAAATAGAAATCCATAAATTTCTCTTGACAGTGCATTAAAGTGGACATATCCCCATGATTGATTAGACATACGGCTGACAGATACCCAGTGATTGTTTACTGTGGTGGACCCTGGCAACGACTGGACATTTATTGCTGTCTGGTCCTGCAGTATTTCACTATTGTATCTCACTCCTTAGAGCCTTCAGCAGGCAGGGTCACAGCAACCACACACTACCAAATAATCATCACTGGTTTGTGACTGAACTGCAGCACAGCCCTGCTGTGTTTGCATCTGCTGTCACCTTTTCAAACTAATGTTTTCACATGCAAGTATCCTGCATTTATGGAAAGAGTAAAGAATGTCAGCCTGGTTAATTTATGGGTAATTATCCATTACACTTTAACAATCAACACTTTTGCTGAGTTCCCTTCAGGTTTGTAAGTACTCTTATAGAAATAAAAAACGATGTTTACCATGTTGGTGTTGGGAAATGTTAAGCATCTAAAACATTCAGTGCATAATCTTTTCAGTTGCATCCGTAATTTACAATTTTTGCATTTCGGTCAATCAGCTTCTCTTCAACTACATATTCACTATTCACACTAGGAATTTTAGAGCTTTTTGCATCTATCAGGTGCTGCTAAAAACTTTTTACCCACTTCTACACTTCATTATCTGTTGAAATCACAGCAGCACATCAGATGGGAATGACTGACAACATCTCAAGATGGAAACTACAAATAAACAATGATGCTAGTGACATCTTCCCCACCAGAACTACTCACATCAGGAAGAATCAGTGTCAGACCAGTGGAGCAACGCTTTCCCTTGCTGCCTTTTCTGTGATTTGTGAGAATTTTATGCTTTCAATGACCCATGCTTTGCACTGTATCAAAAACAGGGCACGGCCGAGTACACAGAAAGAACATTACTTCCTCTCTTTTTGCGCTGTTTCGCTGCCTGAAGAAGTTTTAAGTAGCTCTACAAAAGTGATTACATTTGTTATGCTTAGAGAAAATTTGAGTTTACAAAAAAATTGTGTGAGGTACTCTCTAAGTAGGCCAGTAAACAAACAAATGTTTGGGGGTATCAGTTCTGCTTGAGTTAGAGAAAAGAAAGAAAAAAACTGTATTTCAACAAGACATCATCTGACTTATCATCAGCTGTGTGGAGAGTGGGAGGATGTGCTCACTGAATTACACTTCGGCTTCTGCATTCAGTAAAGAGTGACTCAAGCTTAGTGCGTGGTAGTTGGTTTGATACATTTTTATGAAAGTAAATATGGCGTAAATGGGTCTGTCTATGAGCTGGTTTTCTCGTACAGTCACTGTGTATTCATTTCCTGTGGATCACATGAACCCAAACAGGTCCCAGTGATGTCATGGCTCTCGTCATTAGTTATGTTGAAAGGTCATTTCCCTGAACTTGTATGTATCGCAGACTGAATTCAATTTTCAATTTGCCAGAAGGCTGCCTGGGTCATTTGTACTATTTATCTGGGAAAAAGTAACTGTGTTATAAAATTCATGTGGAAATTAGCTGACTGCTTCTTTTATTGTTTCCCAGAGAGTCCTTGATTCTGCTGGGCAGCATAATGCACCACCCAGTGTCTGACTATAAAGTCTTATGACCGTTTCATTGGTTAGCTATGTATTACTGGCCAAATATGAACTGTAGCAACATCTTTTGCGTTTCCTGCATTAGGTATTTAAATACTGCTCTGATTTTACATGTTGTCATATAGGTCATATATATAGAAAAATACCATTCAAAATACAACTGAAAACATTAAGTTAGAGTTTAAAGTGTGAGTAATATCTGAGTCATGAATACTGATATATCACCAGGTTTAATATGAATTGTCTAATGTTTTAGATGACATAGTCTGCTTCAGCTATTTTGGCCCATTAGAAGTCAGGAGCAACAACACACTCAAAATGTTCTCAGTTCCAGAGCTAACTCCCAATTTATTGTTTTTTTCTTTAGGCTGCTTTGTAGTCTTCTAATTAGGAACCTCAGGCTACAGTGCTACTTCTACTTTTATAGGCATAATTAATTTGGAAACCTCAAAGACACCTTATTTTCTATTTGCCAAAATTATTCTACATATTGTATTTCACTCAGTGCCACTTGGGTGTCTTGAGAACTCCTTATGAAAAAAAATTAAACACTGTAATGTACAGTCCGGTTGTATAAGCAGTTGGTGCCATTGCAACTTTGTACATATTAGTGCTTATACCAACAAAGAAAGCAGAATTTACTGCATTTTTGTACACACAGTTATTTGTATAACATGTTTGGTCCAAATGCTTTGAAGCGTGTCTGAACCTATGACTCATTACTCATTTGAAATGCATTATCTTTTATTCTGTGGCTTCCTCCACATTCTTAACCTTCATTTTAGCCTGAATTCCACTCGGGAAGCTAGAAATTAGGGCAGTAGTTCCCAGGAGAATTTTGGAATAAAACAAGGTTTCTGCAATAGTGTGTGTGTACTGTGAATGACAAGTGTGTTTGCAGTTGCTTGTCTGCTGGTAATTGCATTTCAGTCAGTAATCTTTGATTGTTTATAAATGATTGTGAACACACTATTGTCTTCCCATCTGTGAAACATATCTGGCAATAGAAGTACTATGATCACAACAAGATCTGCTGGGAGAGAAGAAAATGGAAATTGTGTGCACTTACTTTAATATTGTCAACAGCACTGTTTCCTCTAAATGTCAACAGCCCCTCGTGAAGTGGAACTCTTGCTCTGCAGCAAACACTTATTTGACTTTGAAGACTCCTCTCAAACTAAATACAAAGCTTGAAATGGGCACTTACAGATCTAGATTTCATAAGCTACTTGGTAAACACAGACCATTTTACACAAATGATACACTATCAAAGTCACTCAGTGGTCAAGCAACAGGCAGAAGCATATCAATCAGTTACTTCCTGCCCCTTCTAAGCCAAGGAGAAGTACCACACAGACTAACTACACCAATCTGATCCCACAGTCTAAACCAGCAGGTGGAGCTCAATAGACTGCCAGCAATGGCTTAGCAGCAGTTGAGTCGTGAGAAGCGCAACCTTCTCAATGGTCCAATCGGATGACAAGAGTGCCTTCTGAAACTGTGACATCATCATCTCTACACATTGCTGTAAACGTGTCTAATATGGTCTCCCAAGGGACTTTTGAGTAATTCACTGTAGTAGTGTATGTTTCTTTCCACCTCTTCAATAAAGTCACAGAGAATGACAGCTGTTAAAACTGACTGCTATCAAGGAGAATCATCAGTGTTACTAGCCAGTGTCCGACTCCACCCCTTGAGTTTTATCATGGAGGAGTGACACCAACAGTGTATCACACTCATTTCTAATCATGCAGGTACAGGGTCTTACTCATGAAAGGAGTACCTGCAGATGACATCATGTAGCTCCGTGGACAGCTGTCAGGATGAGTCAGGTAAATGTGGGCTGACTGAAAGTCGCTATGTTCCTCATGTCAAGGAGTAAAATCCTCCTGCACTTCCAGTTGAGTCAGAGTCAAAGCACTATGAGTAACCACTTTGACAGGAAGCTATAATGTATGGGAACTTCCATGTCTGCAAAACAATAGATGATAACACAGTTGTGAAAGTAGCTCAACCTGTGGCTGCATTCATGAGTGGTTCTTATCAGCATGGAGCAGTGCCAGGACTGCCATTTGAAAACACACACTGTCTCCTGAATAGCAATGTTTAACCAATCTATACCACCATTGCAGAGAAAGTTCAATACATTTAATTTCAATCCAATCTTAAAGTTATATTTTGAGCACCTACCATTATGATTAAAAATATGAACATAGCATATATTTGGCATATTTACTATTTTTCTAGTGCCACACACTACATCTTTGCATGTGCTCCATTATACATTCAGTGTGTGACAAACATGTGCACTTCCTCTTAATGAGGAGGAATTATTTATAGCATGCTGTGCACTTATCATTTGTCGGGCCCAACAGGTACAAAAAGATGAAGTTCAAGGACACCCAAACTTGTCCCCCCGGCAAGCTGTTACTTGGACAAACATTCATCATTCAAGCACACAACTGTACTTCATCCACTCCCGCTGCACCACATAGTATTAATTGGATAAACAAATCTCTGCTACACTATGTATGTGACTCTGTTCATGACTGACTGAAATTAATATTGCACAGTTCATTCACTGATATATCTCCATTTAATATGGCTGTTTAATGCATGACTCTTTAGTTTCAGCATGGTCAAAACCCTATGGAGAAAACAATTACACCACAAATTATTTTTGCACGAAAAATATTCAGGGGTGCCTTTCCACAAGATAATTATATTCTGAGGCCTTCATTAAGAGCTTCGTAAGTACATTTGTAAGCTCATTCTCTTCAGGACTGTAATTCATGCTGCACTGGTGGAGCTTCTTAATTAACACCTACTTCAGCCAACAAATAGAAGTGTGTTTCTTGTACTCGCCCGCAGAACAAAACACCATTGTTGTTTGTCATGCTCTCTGTGGCCACCTCCTTGAATTGCAGATGACCATCTTTTCTCTTTTAAGCTTGTTTTTCTCTATACACAGTTGACCTCTGTCTGGACTGCTTTGTCATATTTGATTATATTTTTATGTTGTAAATAGACTCACCTTTAGCCAATGAGGTTTGTCGACTTCACACAACAATGGGAGGTTGCAGAAAAGGAATCAAGCTCAAGACCTTTATTATGAATTGTCAGTAGGCTACTGTATTGTCTGTGAATGACACACTGCCTTTCTAATTAGTTTGAAGAAAATGTGTTAACATGACAGTTACGTTTAAATAGTCAGTGTTGTGGAGGAATTCCTGAAAGATAGGTTTCAAAGCAGTGAGAGACAGAGTTTCTGTTTTTTGTTTAATCACACTTGCAAACAGGCACGATCAACAAGTCTAGCGCATAGGCTGGACAAAGAGGAAAGAGCAAAGAACCAACTTAGATATATGTTCATATGCACTCAAATCAGCGCAACCATCCACAGGAACATTCTGTGCCAAGCTTGAGACACATGTCATAACAACAAGGACACAGGAGTGAACAGTCAGGGGAGGAGAGAAACTGGGATACAAATGAGACAAGTTCCGCCTGCGTCTCCTCCTACAACCGTGTAACTCACAGCTATCAAGACGGAAATGAATTCTTGACTATGCAACATAATACAGAAACTGCAATCAGTAATAAGTAAAAGTAATGAGTAATATGTAATCAGCAATCTGTATTTTCATTCCCATTGTACCCACTGTGTGTTTATGCTTGTGTAAGATGGAAATATGAAGCAGGAGGGGTGACACCTGGCCTCTTCAGATAATCTATTTATGGTTTTCACACTTCATTAAACTCAAAATAAAATGCGTGGCTCTTGAATATGTTTATCAAATGTCCTAGTGTTATCAGTCACAGCTGCAACAAACCATAAAAGTGTCACTACATACATCACAAGTTTTCCTTGAGCTTGAAATAGTAAAAAATTAGTGACATCTGCATTCCTTGTCTAGCTATCGGAATAAAAGTCTCATCGCAAACACCAGTGCTGCTGCAGTAGGATGTTTATAATACATGAATAAAATATGAGAAACTGAAGCGACAACCTGTATGTGAACCTCAGGTGTATGTGTCATTGATAATGCACACCGGAGCACTGTTTTTCTCTGGGGTCTTCTGTTGTTTGAATTTGTTGATCCAGCGTTTGAACCTATTGATTTACACTGCAAACATATTACAATAAAAAAGAAACAAACAAATAAAATCATAATTTATGACAGACATGAGAGGAATCCACTATAATTGATGAGACAATCTAAATATGACTAACAATAATAAATCAAAAATAATAAATAAAAGGAAAGGACTACCTAACACCACATAAATAATATTGTCTAACACAATGACAGAAAGCTGCTTTTAGTTCAAAAAGACTAACTCACAGCATACTGTGAGCACAGAATTTAGATCAGCCAACAAGTATAATAAGGCAACCTGCAAAATCATACCATATACAACATCTACCATCCTCTTGAAGAATACTTTAAAGATTGTAGTCACATTATTTCAGAAGATTTGCAATGAATAAAACTCTTAACTTAAACTCATTTTTATCGTTATACCCTGACATTATGATAGAGTCAATTAGCATATTATGAATGTGAAATAAAGGATGGGGATAATTTTAATGTTTACTTTTTGTTGTAGAAGAGACAAAAGCACAATTAAATTTCAGTAGCCAAATTTCACCTCAAATCTCTGACCATTATATTATTTACAAGGTGTCAACATGGTGTTTTGCCCCGTTCCCTTGTTAAATAACCTAGAGTGAGTTCTGCATCAAACACTGATGTGTCTGTCAGTGTCTTCAGTAGTAACCCCATGATTAGAGATCAAATTAAATGCTCCTTTCAGGAATAAATGCCATTTTTACTTTGGTCTACAATAAGGAGACCAAAAGTGCGCAAAAAAAGGCGTTTATAACTTGATTATGTTCACTTCAGTATGCTCTACATACACGTAGAAGAGAATAAACTGGTGTCCTACAGCTTAGGCTGGTCCTACACTTGTGTTACGGAGGTAATAATTAATCCTTATATGGACACGTACAGTGAGCACCACGCCCAAATCACCTCGTCGTTTGCGGGCCTGCTGTGGCCTGTGGTCGCCCTGCCCCACTGCCAGGAAGTTCAGGAACTCGGTCACCGCCCCAGCCCCCCCCCCCCGTCTCATCCATTGTTGGGCAATACTGTCCGCGACATCGAAACTATCTGAACCGAAACTTTTCGGAAGATCCTCTTAAGTCCTATTTGCTTTTCGGTATATTTTTTCCCAAATCATTATATGTGAAGTCTGGGAGTTTAGCACAACTAAACTGAGCCAGTGAGGGAAGAAAAGGGAGGAAAACTTTTGAGGCAAGGAATTCGGAAATTCTCATTCCTCCATTTTGAACTTTTAACTCCAGTTTTCCAGCGGATTGTTGTCGGTAAGTTCGTAACTTCGCTACTGTATTTAACTTAAATACTTGTACTTTTATTAACTTTCCGTGTACTAGTCTATTTACAGGCAGCATATTAACACGAGAGTTTAAGTTTTTCGCAGTTTTAAAGCGGACTAACGTTGATGTTTGTTGGCTCGGCCAGTACTAGCGTTAGCAAGGTGCCGTGTTTGGGATACTGAACGTTAGCAGGTAACGTACTGTACGTTTAGCTGTTGGCTCAAAGTTAAATGGTGGCCTACAATAAACTAAAACATATGAGTTTTGCTAACTTTGTCAGCATCGACATTAAAGTGTGCACAGCTGCGTCATTCTCTCGGTACAGTTTCAAGCAGCGTTATTTCAGCTGAGAATAACCGACGTTAGCGGTGTTAAGTGACATTAGCTACAGGTGTAACTTAAACGCTAGCTAACATCACTTGTTAGCACCTAGCAAGTGGACCAGGTGTCCGACCCACCCTGTAGCTCCTCTACTATTATTCAGAATCAGCTTGTATAATTGGCATTGTACAGAGTACAGTGAAAAATATCAAATAGAACAGATATAAATATAAAAACTGTGTGTATGTGTGTATATATATATATATATATATATATATATATATATACACACACACATAAAGATGAATTGAAAAACGTGAAAGAGAGGGTGAGTTTACAGTACGTGTGTCTGTTAAATTGAGAGTATTGTAGGGTGTGGAAGAGTCGTGTAGTTGTGTTAACTAAATATATTAAGTTAGTATTTTATGTTACATGTTTCTTGTTTTGGAATTTTTTCCCATTGTAGCGTACGTTGACTTGCTGGCGTGCGTTACACCAAATAATGTTAGCTTAGTTTAAGGGGTTAAAGTAACCAGATCACTGGCAAGTACCCCCAGTGGCATCTAGCCCTTCAGATAGTTTTGGTTTCATTTGTATTTTTGCGATTTCTCAATCTGAGGCTTGTCACACCCATACGGAGGAGGAAAACGGAATTTCACCACCTCTCTCCAAGTGACCTATTTGCTGCTTAGTTTTACAAATGTAGGTTTTAAAACACGTTCACATAAAACTAGCACATGCTGCCATTCATTGCTACTATCAGGATGGTATCAGATCTTTCAGCAGTTGAGATCTCAAAACCTCAGCATATAAAAAAAAACCAAAACATGTACATGCATGGCTACGTTCTGTAAGGGAAAGCATTTTCTGGTGGTTTGTGTGACCCTTTTAATGCTACAGAGTAGGAGAAACTTTGTAGTGGTTAAATAATTGTAGTTTTGAAGCCAGAGTTGGTAGCAAAGGTACATGATAGAATGAGTTACAATTGTGCCAGACAAGTAATATATATCCATACTGGCAGGTAAAAAGAAATGGCCATACAGTCCATACAAATACAAACTGCCAGTACTGTTATAGGCAAAATATAAAACACACCAACACCCAAATTAGGTAGTCTTCAGTCAAATGTTATTCCAGTTTATTTATATTTAAGCTCTTTCGTAGACTTTGTGGGCTAATGGCTAGCTACAAAATTGTTCTGACAATTCAACTGACAAACTTTACAGTTGAACCTGATCCACCCTTGTGCTGATTATCCCTGCTCCTCCATGTTTGATAGCTAATCAATGGAGTTGCAGTCTGCCTGAAAAGAGAAATCAAAATTAGGCCACAGTGTCTCTGCTCTCTGCCTCTGGCGTTTAGTAAGGGACAGAACATTGCTGGCTCTAACAAGGACCATAATATTACAACTGTTGCACATATTTTGACTTTAATAGACCTGTGTGAAAATCATAAGCATGATTTAAGAAGGAATGTTAAAGTTTTTTTATTCAGTGCATTTATTGTATTTATTTGTTTTCTTTGCAGAAATAAATATTTTCATCGATGACATATAGCCACAATCATTTCATTTGGTCATTGTTCAGTTCACTTCAATTCAAGGCATTATTTAGACTGGATGTTTACATGTACATTGTCTTCTGAAATAAAACCACACTTCTTTTTCAGTTTTACTAAACAAAAGCAGTCTCTCAAAGTAGTCATAGAGGGCAAGTGGAACCCTATTTATGTGTTCATTTTGAGGTCTTGTTAGGTGTTTTGTTGGACTTTTTGCCAGGCAAATTGTGGTATTTATTTAGAATGAAAATAATTTAGCTCATACCCTCTTCCTCAAATGTTATGCCTTCACTTTGTTACTTTTTTCTACCCCCAGAACACAGACACCATGACAAGCATCAACACAGCTAACATAAATTTTAAATGGGACCCAAAGAGTCTGGAGATCCGCACTCTGGCAGTGGAGAGGCTGCTGGAGCCTCTAGTCACCCAGGTAATTTAAACACAGGGTGCATTTACCTGGCAGAGTCAGATAATTTGTAATTGGTGGACATAAAGATGTTTCAATGCAATAATTTAAATGTTCATCACTGATTCATGATTATCATATGTTATGTAGATATATTATACTCTACTTAAAAACATAACAGGTGGATGCTAATCTGTTGAGAAGAAATAATTAGCATGAGAATAATACAGTAAAGTCATACATTTTACATGTGGAAAAGAGCTCTTGGCAAAACTACAATCTGCTAATTTTATTGAAAATCCTTTCCATTTCTTGAAGCAGCTTATTATGACATATACTGTAATGTTGAGCCATTTTATATCTGTGTTATAGGTCACCACATTGGTAAACTCCAGCAACAAAGGCCCATCTAACAAGAAGAAGGGACGCTCCAAGAAAGCTCATGTTTTGGCTGCATCAGTGGAGACTGCTACCCAGAACTTCCTTGAGAAGGGAGAGAAAATTGCAAAGGAAAGTCAGTTTCTTAAGGAAGAGCTGACTGCTGCTGTGGAAGATGTCCGCAAGCAAGGTATATTGAAAATACATATTGCAATAATGTGTGATGTGAGTGTTTCTTAAGATAGGAGAATGTTAAATAAATCATAAGCTATATACATATCATCTCCCCCAGTAGAAGACATTGATATAAGAATATGCTTTGAGCCTGATATATCTAATTTGCTGTGGGGTGTTCAGAGAGCCCATTAATAGACTTTTAATTTAAGTATCCAGACAATTGACATTCATTTAAAACTGTGCAGCATACACACGTGTATGTTCACTGTAAGGCTGCTCAGTAGGTATTTAGAGATTGATTCTCAATCTGTTGTGCATTATTTTCTCCTCTTCTCCTTTTCATTGACTCAAATGTTTGGACCATTAGGGTGAAAATTGACAAGAGTGATTAATATTTCTTTATCTGTGTTGTTCTATATGTGCTCCCTCTGTTTTTGTGTAGAGTTTGGTATGACTTCACATGTACAGTGGCTGTCTTTTTTAGATATCTACCATGGTCTACCACTGAGGTAAGACTGGAGTGTATATAGAACAAAAGTCTGTTCAATTTTTTTATTGTTGCCAAGGAGATCAGCGCTAAGGAGTGCAAGTGTGGCATCCATGCATTGAGAGGAAGAAATGTGCACATGTCATTGATGATGT
Source organism: Ctenopoma kingsleyae (assembly GCA_032353495.1). Classification (NCBI taxonomy): domain Eukaryota; kingdom Metazoa; phylum Chordata; class Actinopteri; order Anabantiformes; family Anabantidae; genus Ctenopoma; species Ctenopoma kingsleyae. Next base: position 7,844,084 of record JAUBNQ010000002.1, on the reverse strand, counting down.
CAAATGTATTTAAATGGCTATATCCACCTGCCCGGTGGGACTCAACCCACACACAGTCCATTTCCAATTCAATTTCATGCCTCCTGCGAGTCTCGAGACAGGAATCCACCATCAAATTACCAGCCAATAAAATTACAGTTTGTCTTGTGATAGCAGGTTCCATTATCTAACAACTGCACTCCCAAGTCCTAGTTATTCCTGTGGCTATCTGCCTCTTTTTGGCTCACTAGCCGACCATTGAGACCAAGGAACTATGACTTGAGGGAAGCTGTTATCACCTTGTGAAGCCACATCTGTGTCACTGTGTCTTTTCTCCCCAGATGCCCAGCGAGTTTGATATCCCCTGCTCAAGTTTTGCTCTGAATAGTTGGGAGGTAGATGACATGTTGCTAGATAGCCTGTGCAGTGCTCAGTGCCCAGGAATGTTACTGTAGTTGTGGTAAGCTGTCACTGGGCTGGAATTCAGTGGCTGTTGTTAGCTGGTGCCTAGTCCTGGCTGTCAGCTATGCCATGCTGCTCAGTGGAGCATGCCTAGACTGATAATGCGACCATTGAGTAGGGTGACACTCCCCTGGATTCAGACAGCATTTTTTCACTCAACTGTGGCTTACAAGCTCACTACCACTATGTATACATTGTTTATTGAAGGTTTTGTTCTCAAATTATTTGGAATTTGGTGCATGTTATGTAAAAGTTAACGTTATTTCTTATTATTTTAAATCATAAGTTATTTCCCATAAATATAACAAGTGGTAGACATTTCTTATCCAGCTAAATACTTTTTAGCTGCTCACGTCCTTGTTCTCAGCCTTGCCCTACCCTCTCTGTTTATGTCTTTGTTGTCCCACTGATTGGGAGGCTTATTGTGTGATATACATTTTAATCCTTTCATCATTTAATTGATTGGCCACAGGTGAGTGATAGATAGATGGAAGTTTATTAAAGGAGAACTGATCACTATCTGCCAACCAAAAATGCCTTATTGATTTTGTTAAAAGGGGGCAATAACAGCCTGAAGGTGCCGACTTTGAGGTCGGTGTTGTCGATCATTTGCACAGTCTGCTTTATCTCCTTGGGTAAAATGGACTCTTTTTTTGCTGGAATAATTATGAAACAAATGGCTCATTTGTTGCTTACAAAGCAGCATTTACATCATAGCGTATTAATTTCGCTATAATCCAATTTTTGGTCTATAAAAATGATCTAAACTATAAATAACTAGATCGGTTGTTAATAAATAGTAATTTACGACCTTGTTGGAGATGCTCGGCAAGTTGTTTTTAAAGATCTAGTACTTCAATAATACATCAGTTGCTGCGAATGTGCTGCTAAAGCTGCAGTCACTTCTGCCTCAGCCTCTTAAAAACTCAGTTTTTAAAGTTCATATAATTGAAAAGATACACTTTTATTTGAATTATTAATACATCTGTCACATACATAAACTTGAGTCATCTTAATTGGGTTACCTGCAGTAAATCAATAGTAGGCTGTTAGCACTATTTTTTCTGGAAAATCTACAGCAACTTTGAGGCAGACTGGTTATAGTGGGCAGAACGATAGAGGACTACTCCATCTTCTACTGTGCTACTCAGTACTAACTTTATATGTTTCAGCAACAAGGAGGTGGTCCGATTCTGTTATTTTGTCTTAACTTCCTGTCTGCATTGCACATTGCTGTGTGTTGCATTGTGTAAATTGACATCTGCTGCTTGTGATCACCTTGCACCAAAACTGAACATTTGATCAGTTTGGGCAGTATGACTGCCACAGCTGTGAGAAGATGAAAAACTTGCAACAGTCCAACAAACATCACCTCACTGTTTACATAGTGTGGCTAATTACATCAGTTACGGTCCACATGCACCTGGATCAGCTGCTCATTGTGTTGTTGTAACAGTCATGTTGATCAGAAAATGTTTGAAGTTTAAGTGTTTGCTAGCTTACACTGTGAAATACAAGTTGTCTGAGTGGCCAGTCATTCCGTGAGTTATTAATCTTATTTTTTCAATTAGTTGATTAATCTAACAATTTATTTGCTGCTAATTTATTTATTTTATTCCAGAGCATACATCATTGGTGTAAGACAATTATTGATGTTGCAGTGTGTCATTTTTTTATTGTATTTATTGCTTTTATTTATTTACTGTTGCCTCAGTCTCTATAGAACTATGCCACTTCAGAGGAAAGTGGACAAGATAAGTACTTGTGTTTTTGTTGCTTGTGGATCTCCAACACAGCCATAGCAGTTACAATGTTTGTTTTGGAGTTTGAATTTCACTATGTCTACACTGAAAATAAATTGTTCAAAATCTATTTGTTTGTCCAGTCAAATTTGCATGCCTATCCTGTACAGGACAAGGCATGGTGCTGGAATTGCTTTTTTGAGGACTATTCATGTTGATGTGCAAAGAAATTATTAGTAAGGGTGTGTGTGTGTGTGTGTGTGTGTGTGTGTGTGTGTGTGTGTGTGTGTGTGTGTGTGTGTGTGTGTGTGTGTG
>JAUBNQ010000002.1:7823048-7841486 GCA_032353495.1 Ctenopoma kingsleyae | reverse complement strand
TGCGTGCGTGCGTGCGTGCGTGCGTGCGTGCGTGCGTGCGTGCGTGCGTGCGTGCGTGCGTGCGTGCGTGCGTGCGTAATGTCGTTCTGTGTGACATGAGCTGAACTTAGCCAGGCATGGAAAATGCATCACACTGTTGCCTCTCTGCACACTCCCCTCATTGTCTCAAATGAAGACTTCTGATTCAGTAAACTTACTAGCCTGGAATAATCTATGACAGCTGTGAAATATCTACTATCTGCTTTTGTAAGCTGCTTCTACAGGCTAATAGTACTTGTACTACTTTAGTTTACTGTTGCTAATATTTTTACATGATTTTTTTCAATACAAAAAAATATAGTTTTTGTGACTCATTCCCATATCACATCTTGTTTATTAGGCATATATCTTTAAGTAATTAAAAATTAACAGCTTCATTCTAGAATATTAGATGGGGAAATGATTTCCTGGTCACGGATAACTAAGTACAGTGCTCAGCATAAATGAGTATACCCCCTTTGAAAAGTAAGGGGTTTCTTTGTTAAGTAATGTCCTTTTACAGTCAAAATGCCTGTTTAATGAACAATTAGCCTCACCTGTGGTTATTTTTTTATTAATTCAAATTTGATGGTCTAAAATTTAGCTTTGTCCCTAAGCCTTTTAATGGGGTGTATTTATTAGGATATTTACATTTTTGTGTGAGCAAATTAACAAATGTTGCTTGCAATCACTGGCCCACATTTGTGGGAGTATTTTGTGGTATAGTACATCAGTCTTCATTCATGGTTTCAGCATAAATCTTGGAATTATAGCAGATGTTTTGTTTTGTCACTCATTCTCAGGTGAGTCAATGCGACTGGCTTCTGGAGAATTTGCAGAAGACCCCTGCTCGTCTGTGAAGAGGGGCAATATGGTTCGTGCTGCGAGAGCCCTCCTGTCGGCAGTCACACATCTGTTGGTTCTGGCAGATATGTCTGATGTTTACAATCTTCTCCTTCAACTGAAACTGGTAAGTTGTTAGAAACTGGTAATTGCTTTCTTCTCGGTACTATGTCACAAAAAAGCTTAAAATTTCAGAAAATCAAATTGTTTAACTCAGTAAAACTTTGTTCTCATCAAGCGCATTGTTACCACCTGACTATTGACCCCTTTTCATGGTAGTATATTTGCATACTATATACTACAACTCGATACTGTTGATAACCACACTGAAAGTATTAATTTGAGCTCTCAGTACATGGATTGGAGTAACTCCGTTCATCCAAGTCTTTAAATTTACACGTTGTTCAATGTCCAGAAAGATATGTGGTAATGTATTTCTGCGTCAAGACTGATTTGTAAATTGTAAAATAGTATTTGCCACAGCGAGATATGGAATTGATTGCTTTTTCTCACAGAGTTGCTCCCTCCCTCACAATACATGACCAGGAAAGGCTGGGTCCAATTTTAAAGATATTTTTTCTATGTGGCCTAAAAAAACAATGTGCTATTGACTTGAATTAGTGTTTCTCTTTGTTAGTTGTTATAATGCATGAATTTATATACAGAAATTAAAATTTAAAAAATTCACACTCCATGTAAATGTATCACAATAAATAGGGGGATTCTGGTGGGTCCATTTCATTTTTGATTTTGTACAAATTGTATATAATTTCAGCGAATTAGAGATATTCACCTCTTGAAACTTAAAATAATAAGCTAAAGCTAATTTGAGTAGTTTTAGAAATTGCTCTTTGAAATCTCATTGGTCTTTCTACCTCCTTAAGGTGGAGGACAGTCTTGTTAAAGTGCGTAATGCAGGAACAGAACAAGAGCTGGGAATCCAATATAAGGCCTTAAAACCAGAGGTGGACAAGCTGAACATCATGGCTGCCAAGAGACAACAGGTAATGTACAGTGAGCAAAAAGGGAGCTAAGGTTAGACAGTGGGAGCAGAGTAGGCCTATGGATAGAATTGGGTTGGGAGGTCATTGGGCTTCCTGTCTCTAGGAAAACATACCATTCACATGATATAGCAATTGGTAAGTAAAACAATTGGAGTAAACAAGACGAGTGCCTGGTGCTTTGACTGGGCGATGTAGTAAGCATGAATAATCTTCTTGCTACCAACTCAAGCGGACTGAGAGTGCACAAGCAAAGGCTTGACTTTATATGCGACAACACCCATTACCTTGTGATTAGAAATAGGAAGAAAGAAATTATTTTAAAACCAAATGTTACTTTGTTTGTAAATGTTTGTTGGTCTTCACACCTACTGATGTGCTGCACTGTTTGTTGCCTCCCACCTTCACAGCATCTTAAGACTGTTACTAGACATAAATTCTATACTTTGGTAGTAACAGTGATGCAATTGTTTTCCAGCCAGAGAACTTGGAAGTAACAGATTCATACTTCAGAAGTACTTCAATAATAATTGACTAGACAATTGAGTTTTCCATATTATTCTCTCTTTAAAGGGAAAACTTGAGCAAATTACTTTCACTTGTAATTGTGCTTTTTATGCATATCATAATGTGTTGGTGCAGGGAGTAATGTGGCTTAGATTAGAAGACTGAAAATGTTTTTTCTTCTTCTTGAGCATGTCTCAAACACTAGTGGAAAAATGGCCTCGGAGTATTCCATTTGGAGGAGATTCTATTGTTTTGTGTATGTGAGCTGTTTTTTCATGACATAAATCTATGCCTGTGATCACTATCTTCTCTTCTCTTTCCTGTGAAGATGTAATTGCAGTATAATGCTTAAGTCTGAATAGCAAAGCATTAAATTGCAAAGGCACATTATAATCGCCTGATTATGACTGTGTTGCGTTACCTTAGGGGACAGTAATAAATCTGGGTCATCCAGAACAAACTCTGTCACACTTAGTGCCTTCATAAGGGCATGACAGGCCCATTCTGAATCTGAAGTACACTTCTCCCCTGGCCCTTGTAAGTGTTTCATCTTCCAAAAACCTTTATTCTTTTCATCCTTTTCTACTTTGCTTTTAAATGCTAGGAGCTAAAGGATGTCCACCACAAGGACCAAATGGCTGCTGCTCGTGGGGTGTTACAGAGGAACATCCCCATGCTATACACAGCATCCCGTGCCTGCTTGCAGCACCCTGACGTGGCAGCCTACAAGGCTAACCGTGACCTGATCTACAAGCAGCTGCAGCATGCAGTTTCCGGCATCTCCAACGCTGCCCAGGCCGCTGCCACTGAAGACTCAGGACTCAGTCAGCCAGCAGGGGGTGGAGAGCTTGCCTATGCCCTTAACAATTTTGATGTAAGTCAAATAAGTGGTTTATAAGTCAGCCAGTTTGTCTTTTCATCTATCTAGCAAGGCAATAGTTAAATAAATACATTTTAAGATATATTAAATACTTTTCCTACAACCTTAATGGACAATTTTCAAGGTATTCTAAAATATATATTTATTAATGTAGACATATTAGGGCTTGAACAGATAGGTTATAATTAGGTCAGGTTTTTAGGTCATAGAGTTGAGGCAGCTGAATCATAAAGTGACCAAAACCCTTGGAAGGGCTTGGGATTAAGGTGGAAATTAGGATGAGATATGTGGACAAATTGGGACATTGCTTTGGGGTACATTGAATATGTTCTTGAGTCACTACTTCATTCCTTGATTTGCTTCTATGTCTGTGTAAAATTAAGTTATATCACTTATAGCTTTCAGAACGGGACATAGGGTAGTTTAGAATTTGCTTATACAAAGGTATACCCCCTTGCTGCTAAAACTCTTTGTATCTTGCTGTCTAGATCCTTATAACTAAATATGTTTCAAATTAGTGTTACTCAGTGTTTATGCAAACCGTATTTATCATGTCTAAAATCCAGTATTTTTTTATTCTGTGTGCATTTTAACATTCTGTCTTCTCAGTACTGTGGATCTGTAATTGTTGACATGAATGCTGTTGAGCTGAACTGCATTCAATTTCAACTTAAAAATAAGTCTTAAGTTTTAAAAAGTAATAAACAGAAATAAAGTATAGAAATATGGCATAATATTGACATTAAACGTCAAGATAACAGCTGGATCAAACATTGAGCTAATCATCTTAATGCTGCCTGGAGTGATAAATGCAAAGATAATTAACCTGATTTTATTACTTTCTGCTGCCACTAACTTCCTTCACACTTCCTTCAACGTACATGTTTTATTTACAGAAGATTTTTTTCATATTCATATTGCGTAATTTATAACTGGTTCCATGAGCCATGCAGAAGTATACAGTGCTGTGAAAAAGTATTTGCCCCCTTCCTGATTTTGTATGTTTTTGCATATTTGTCACACTTAAATAATAATACTTCTTCACAGCACTGTAGGTTTCCATTCTGTTCTCTCTTGACTCTCAGGCACATCACAAATCTTGTGTTGATCAGTTATTTACGCATTTAGCAAGGACTAGGGTAGGATCTGATGTGTTGCTTCTGCAGTGACATTGTTTACCCAAGTGATTAATGCAATCTGCACTCTCACTTTTTAATGTACACCTAACTACACGCATCATTTAATTGCTCAGCCTTTTACAGGAATCTTAAGGGTGGTATTTGCAAACTGAAGTTTTTCTCAGCATGGGCTGCAAGTCAGTGTATGATACAGAGGTGAAGAAGAGGTGGAACAACCATATTGGTAAATGTTCATAATACTTATCTGATATAATCTCAACCAGCAAACAGGATGTCAAGGGTCATAGATGTATTTTGCCCTTTTCCCTATATCCTCTGTGGACATTGATGACATGACTACTCCTTCCTTCCCTCTCTGAATATGACTTCTCCTCGTCTTGTCTTCGTTCAGTGAAACTTATTTAAAAGTTAACTTTAGTGTCAGTGTACCCTCTGCAGCTTGGTACTAATGTTACTCCACCAACTTTGTAGGAAACACCGTGTCACCGCTTTTGTGGCACATTAACATTGTAGCTCTGTGGTTAAAACGGAAATTGCTGTCTAGATTCCAGCTCTTGTCAAATAAACATATTAAGACATATTCCATAAAAACTTGATTTGTCTTTACCTCATCTTACCTTATTAATCCTTTATCTTAAAGAAAAAACGAGAGACCAGGTGACAGCCTAAACATATTCAGTTCCATGGTGATTATTAGAGCTTTATAGGAGCGATTGCTAAATGATAGTGTAATCTAACCACCTATTAGTGCATTTTCTGAGCAAATCACAGAGGCTTGTGATTAGACGATTTATTGGTGAGAGCAATATATGATATTAACAATATACAGTAGTTGCATGATGACATGGTTGCGTATGTGCAGAACAAGCATGAAGAAAGGCTTGACCATAGTACATAATGCCAGGTTAAAACACTAACAAGGAAGTATAAATAAATAAATAAATAAATATGGATCATAGACACTGCTGTGAAGGAAATGTTTCACTCATATTCAAATTTTTAATGACTTAATAGTTTTTTCTATTGATATTTGATAATGCCCAGACCACCACTTTTTGACCACTGATTTTGTTTGCTTGGCTTTAAACACCCATTGCTGATGTGACTTCTGGCCAAAAAGATGGTGTTTAATTGTACTATTATAATAATTGCAATTTATATTGGTAATACAAAAATAATGTAACATATTGTCATATCGTCTGTATTGACTCCCCCATGGTTAATGAGGCATGTGAGAATTTTTGAGTTGGTGGGTAATTCTGGTAGATGTTTCATTGATGCTTTGTAGAGTTTGGTGATAGCTCTGAGGTAAAAAGCTGCTTTTGTGTCTTAAAGTGTGTGTTTTTTAAATTTTTGGCCTATAGCACGTCCCTGAAAGCACTAGGGTGAAGGGATGTTGGCAGGGGCAGTTGGGTCTTTCAGAATGATGCTGGCTCTGCACTCGCAGCATAATCAGAAGATGTCATCCAGTAAGGGCAGGGAGTAGCTGATTATGTCATGGCCTGGGTTTATGACTATGGAGTGGTGTCTTGTTGGATGTTGAAGAGTTAGAATACCACACTGTGATGCAATGTGTGTATTCTCTATGGAGCAGTGGTAGAATGGCATAAGCAGCTGCTTCAACAGTTTTATGTCCTTAGTTTGTAAGGTTTGGTTGTCCATCTGAGATCCTCTGTGAAACAGTTTACTTTATAGAAAGACATTTCCAATGTTAAATATGTGGTCCATTGATTATGTGAGCATAGGGGTCCCCAGGAGTTAGGAGTTCTTTGGTTGTCTTCATGTTTGGTGTCAGGTTGCTAATCTGCGGATTTCTTTTCCCTGTAGGCTATAATGTCCCTATTTGAGATTGTCCCCACCACAGTTTATCTGCAAATATATAAGGATTTTGTTTGTGCTAAATATTAAAAATGGATGTATTGTTCAGCCAATTTGTAGGACACTTAATTGATTTTTAGGGCATCAGTGGCCTAATGGCAAAAGTAAGGAAAACTCTGTAGTTGACATTGTAGTTGGCTTCGCTCATGAGAGTTTCCTGTTGTAAGTGTTGAAATGTTGATTTGCAAGATTTTGTATTCACTACTGGTGGCTGGCCATTTGGGTTAGGGAGTGGATTACAGTCATGGAAATTTATGTTAAACTGTTATAAAATACAAAGACAGATGGTATGCCAAATGATACATTTGCATAAAACAAGTGGCAACAATGCAGTCTCTCAGATCTGTTGCACCAGTCATTATTTTTACAGGCTACAATGCAGAAAGTCACTCTCCAAAAAAAAACTTGTATACTGACCTTTTCCAGACTAGCTCCAATCTGATACCCAATTTCAAGTGCAAGGCAAAATTAGCAAATGAGTCAACTCCCCCCAATTCTGTCTCTCTCTCTGTTTCCTCCTCCGTGTCTCTCGTGTGCCTGTTGCCATGGTGATATGACACGCAAGCAGAGGAGGTCAGATGAGACAGAGTGGAGGGGGATGGAGGTTGCTATGATAGAGGGCAGACTGTCTAATAAACCACTATTCTAGCAGCTGAATTGTTGAATATTCTGAAGCAATAAAGCATCCACAGAAGCCCATAGTTTTATTTTTTCTTGTAGAAGTTGGCTTTCTCTCTTCAGCTGGCACAAACGTAATGGTGATACCATAACCCTCTGCAGTGCCTCTACAGCATGTCAACTAGTTGCCTCTCTCAGCAGGCTTGCCTCTGTGAAATCAGACATTTAAGTGATCTCTCTCCCGGCTGATATAAAATAGAGGGGAGTGGGTTACTTCTGTAATTCACATGAAAGGTGGCAAAGGCTGTAAAATCAAATAATTTTTCAGATATGTAAAATTCCATTTGAAAAATAAAAGGTCTTGTGGTCTGAATTGCTGATGTGCAACTGCTAATTACTTTATTAGCTCATGGGTGGTTAATTTTTTCATAAAATTTTTATTTTCATTTATTTTGATTTTGTGATTTGTTTCTCTCAAGTCTTTTCAAAAGAAACTGAACCTCTGTAACAGAACAAAAACTGTATCAGCAGAGCATCGGATAGTTTTAGATTATATAAACAATAAATTGTAGACTTTCATGCTACTCATGTGCAAACACTGCATTAGTAACATGTCAAATTGTTATTTGCAAACTTTTAAGCAGCCAACTTGATTGGTGATACACAGGAAAAAGCCAGGTCTGTTTTCCAAACTATTGCTGCCTTAGAAAGTGGAGTGAAATGTGTAATGTTTAGCTTTATGTATGATGGTCACATAAAATGTAATATGCTAATTCAGTACAGCTGAATTATCTATTATTGTCTATAGTTATAGTGTCTATAGATGTTATTTTTAGTATTTTTTTTTGATTAACAAGTTATTTAATGTGTAGGGTATATTTGTAATTATCGATGTTCCACTGTTTAAAATTAACTGTTTTTTGTAGCCGTATATTGTAAAAGAAAATAACTTGAATTATAGATTTTTTTTAAATAAATACAAAGTAAAGGTCTTGAAGAAGTAGCCATTATAAATGTATTTTTAGTTTTAATTTATGAAACCTTTTAAATATAAGGAGTTTATATTTCAATGCTGTGAATGGTTCAGTTTATATTTACAGGTACACAGACAGCACATTCTGACAGACCTGTTGGTCTGTCAAATCAGACCTTTTTTTGCAAGACCAAGTTTTTTTATTTGGGCTTGTAAATTAAGAGACAAGGATACTATGATAACTTCTTGCGTTTTTGTTTCTGCCTGAATAACTTCCCTTTTGCACTTTCCTTACAGAAACAAATCATCGTAGACCCTCTGGCGTTTAGTGAAGAGCGCTTCCGTCCCTCCTTGGAGGAGCGCCTTGAAAGCATTATTAGTGGTGCTGCTCTCATGGCTGACTCTTCTTGCACTCGTGATGACCGCAGGGAGCGCATTGTAGCTGAATGCAATTCTGTGCGCCAGGCTCTTCAGGACCTCCTGTCTGAGTATATGGGCAATGTAAGTGTCATTTCCTCTCCTTGCCATTCATCCTAGTCTGTATCCACAACACAGCTCACAATGTAGATATGTAATTCTTTAACTTGCTTTATGTATTAAAGAAATAGATTAAGAATCATTGAAACACAGGTAAATTGTCTTAGCCAGTATTTACTTTGTGTGGTTGATCAAGAGTTACACTTACTGATAGTTGTACCTGACTTGTAGTTAGCTTCTGCTCAGAATGTTAAATGTTGTGATCAAATATCAAATGAAAGTTCCTCTTTCAAATCATTGTCATGACAGTCACAATATCCTGCCCATAATGTCAGAAATCTTGAAAGTTAAATGAAAGTTATGCTGTCACTATACCTCAAATTAGTGAAAGATCAGACACACAGATCAGTCAGTGGATGAACTGATCATGGATCAGAAATGCTGCAGTAGGTTGTATTTGTGAAGCATTTGTATTTCAAGTCAGTCTTGAATGCTTCTTGGATGCATTTACTGATCTGAGTGTGTTATTCTTATATCTCTTCAAAGTGATACAAGTTCTGTATTACTTGATAACTTTTAACAGAAAATATTTGTTTTGTAGTCACTGTGTTGTTAAGACATAAACCTTTAACCATTCCAGATAACAAGAGAAAACAATATACCGGTAATTTCTAATTAATAAAAGTACTGTAAACTGCAGTGGATAATTTGACTTGGATTATTTCGGTAGAGCACATTTTGTCTCTGAAAACTATTTTTTAAGGTAGTAGCAATGAATCATTTTCCATTCTGTACCTTCATTTCTCCCTCAGCCCATTTGTTAATATTTTCATTCAGCAAAATTTCTTTGTGAGCCAGCTACCCTGAGAAATGTCATCGCTGTAGTAATGCCTTATTTATTGCCATCCATGAACCTGAACTTGATCTGTTTTTTGCTGTTCCTGCTGGCATTTAACACAGATCCCCACATGCGGCAGTAGTCTAGCCAGATCACAGATAAACAGCGTAAATTGCATAAATAGGTTTCCAGTTAAGTGTATTAGTTTATTTTATCTGAAACTCATTTGCTTAACCTTAAAGGGGCAATCTGTCTCATCCAAAGTATTTAAAAAAATGCGATATAGTGTTTAGAGCGACTGTGTGTGTGCCTTTGTCTCGGTTCCAGAGGAAGGCCAGCTACCATTACCCTTAGCAGTTAAATTTTTAAATCTTTATGCAAATTGAAGTCTGAAGTACATGCTCTGAAATTTACTTAATGTACAAAAGTAATCCACTAAGAAAGCTGTATTTTAAACAGTATTGAATTTTTCCTAACAAAAGTACACATGATTTGTCCAGATTTGTTCTACAAGTTTTATAGCAATTAATAAAAAGAATATGGGTCAAATATCTGTTAGCTAGAGACTGAGAAACAAAGATGTTACTTTTTAAAAAAATGGCTTTTAAAGGTGAAGCTAATTTTAATCATTTTATTCTATTTAGGTGATAAATCAATAATAATAATTTTAATAATAATAATTAGTTGATTATATGTTATGTTTTATTTTTAGAAGAATTTATGTTTGCTAAAAATAACTAAACATATATAGAAGTATATTGGCCTAAAAAGTGCAAGTACCTCAGAATTGTGCCAGAAGGTAGGTAAATGTACTTACTGACCTCCTCTTGCAATACCCTTGGGTTAACTATTTATTTTGTTATTTATAAAGCCATATTTTTTTTCAGTGTCAGTGGATTACAAGTAGTTTGTTATTGTAATCATTTAACAAGTGAAGAGCCAGTGAATGGGAAAGACAGGTTGTCCTAGGACTGTCACGTAGGTTGACATCAATTATTCCATATTGCCATGACAGTCTGGCGTGATACATGCTGGGTGTAACTATTTCTGTCATTTTTATGTATCTTTTGGTCCCAGCATTCATCACATTATTGTTTCTTATTTATTTAGAAAGTTATGATAGGTTACTTTAATACAGTAATCTACTGACATTTAAATTTCTTCACCTTGAAGTGCGTGTCACTTATACCTGCATGGACACTCCTGTCCACTGCAGTTGGATGTCTGCCTCTTCCTTCTCTTGCCTTTTTTCAGTTATTTCAATAAAGTCCCCCACACTCTTTCAGTACTGTTTTTTACACTTCACACTCTCACTTTTTTATGAATTTTCCCTTTTTTTCATCTTTACAATCTCTTCTTGTTTATATCCTTTTCTCTCTCAATGGCTCACTTTTCCCTGACTCTCTGTCTTTTTGCCTTGGGCGCATGCAGTGAGTGGCAGGATTTTGCTTCCTTCCTATACCTCTGTGCCTGAATAGTTGTCTCTCATTTTAAACACAATTTAGTTTGCGAGGCTTTTGGACGATCAACCTAGCTGATACTGTTATACCCGATGATAAAATGAGCCTGCAGAAAGTGAAAATGTTGGTTTAAAATTTGAAACAACTGCTTAGCAAGTTACTGCTAATCAGTATACTGTGGAGATTTAATATGGACTCTTACTTGTGCTTGGATAAAGTTATAAAACAGTGAACTCCAAATGGATGACAGTGTAGCAATGTGATATGTTATATAACCATACGTTTTTTTGGAATTCAGTTTATCTAGTTGTAATGTCATCTAAATTAATAATTGTAGCTATAACCGCACAACCTTTTGTATATTTACACCCTCCATAAAACACTGCTCTGTCAATAACAGCTCATCAGGCAATGTTTCCTGATAAGTGAATTCTAGGCTTTTTGATTTTATTTGGCTCTGCTGGTAGATAGATGATCCCCTTCATTCCACAATAGTTAAACACTTTGAAGAATGGCTTACCCTTAAATACAACAACTAAACTACAACTAAAATCTAACTTCTTTCTGTGATGTGGATGAATGAACTTTTCCAACAATATTTTTTTTGTTAAATGCATTTCTCTGTGGCTTTTGGTTCATTTCATTTCATTAGCAAATATGGCATCTTTTGTCTCAGCTTAATAGACATGCATTTCTTCAGGTTCATATTTCCTTTTTTCCATGTCTGATCTTCCCCCTTTTTGTTGTACAGTTTGAGGTACAATCTGTTACGACATAAAGCCTGAGAACGAATTAAGTATGCAGTTTGCCTTTTATCCTAAATGGCTCTCTTTTGGCTCTTGAGATTACTTGTTTCCTCCAAATATCCCTTTTGAGCACACATGGCAGATGTGGTTCTGCAAAACCGTTTAATTCAAAGGAAATCTTTGAGAAAACCCTTTGATTGCTATGGCTTGTTTTTAGTTTTATTACAACAGAGGTTGCTTACACATCTTATTTACTATAATTAGCAAATTTATCCATTAACACCTGAGCACATTAACACCTGAGCACATAAACACCAAAGACTCCCCTTACACTGGGCTTTGACATGTTCTTTGTTTGAAAGAGAGTTAGAGTCCAGAGTTAGTTCTACTTGTTCTAACACATACATTTGGCTGGGCCATATCGCCATGTTATGCTGGCATAATTTATGCCCATTAGGGCTCCACGGTTTGGGGTAAAAGTCATATTGTGATTATTGAAATCAGTATTGCAATATGCGATATGATAAAGGACACCTTGTGTTATAAACAGTGACAAACGAATAAAAACGAATAATACATATTTAGTTCAAACTATAGTAATATTTACTCATTTTCAGATTTGTTTAATTTCAACGAGTAAGCATGTAATATTATCATAAACCACAGGGATGCAGGTTCACCTACATAATTAGGTCTTTTTTTTTACTCTGTGGGGTCAGCAGAGTCTTTGGTGAACTGTGTCTTGGAAGAGCATCTTGCAAATATTACTGGTCCTACACAGACCTAATTCTTGATTATTAAACATTTTTAGATTCAAATATTTTTATAACTGAATCTGATAATTCTGAATAACATATTAGTAACTATGACAACAGAAATAACTGGCAAATTATACTTTTTTGACAAAAAAGTTTGTCCCGCCCCTCTCTGCTTATGTTTGGCTAAATGTTCTAAACATCTCTCTCACGGTGCAAACTACAGGGAGCCGTGCTTCTCTTTATAGTAAATGATCTCATCTGAAAAGATGATTTACAACATTTTTGGGGGGTTTCCTATAATTTTCTGTTTATGTCATGGATTTATATTTTTCTGTATCTTCATCATCATGGATCAAACTTAAAATAAGGCTGTGACTGAGGTTTGATTCATCACTAATTAACTGTTATAAAGATACCTGCATGGAGAGAAGGATGTGAGGGGATTTTTTCTGCTGTTAGACGTCCTGAGACCTGCATCATTACTCTGCAGAGTTCAGGTTACTGTGTCCTGTTATAATACTTTGAGGTTTGGTTTTGGAGGCGCGTTAATAAAAGTAAAAGTCTCTGCGCTTCACCGCTGCTGCAGTTCACACAGCATCACTCACTTCTCATGTTTCCTTATTCTTATGAATACGGATAGTTATAAATACATTATGGTTTTTAATTGTGATCACAACAAAGTAGGAAATAAAGTCAGCTCTCTTGAGGGCGATGACCAATGTGCAGCGGTATAGCTGAAAAACGGGCGATAAGCGCATAACAGCGAATCGGTGTCGATGGAGAAGTGAGAGTGCGCTGTTCAAACTGAACAAGAAGTGTGTATATGCTGTATACCTTCGTATACGCTGGACGACACCACTGGGTGTGGCACGTGTTAACGTGTTTTGCAAGTTGTTATTTTTTTGTTAACTGTGCACTATGTTGACGAGGAGTTTGGACTGAATATGTCGTATTTCACCTTAGAGCACACTGGAGAGTAAGAGAGGCTCTGTGATGAACGTCAGGTCTCTATCAAAACCGACAGTACCCACGTTATCAGTACAGTCGAGCTAAATAATTGGACACAGCTTGATTTTATATTTTTTATAGATTACAGATAATATTTTATGCAACTGTTTTTTAAGCTAACAAAACTGAGCAGCCAGTCTCATGTTAGTCAGTTGGTAAACTTCCAGAGAATGAGAGATAATAGCTTGTCCCTTCAATCCATGTACTCAGAATATAAATCGCAGCATTTTGCTTTCATGTAATTGCACAGACTGATAGCACAATTGCGATTTCGTTTTGATTAATTGTGCAGTCCTAATAAAAATTTTTAATTTTGCAACATTGACTTTATAGTTATGTTGTGACATGGCGTCGTCATGACTGTGACATTTGAGTGTGTACATTTGCCTGACGCATCTCGCATGTACCTGGAAATAGAATGACCATGGTTAAAGGGAGAGCTGTTGATGTTGGAAGAGTCTGAGGAAGAGATAAATCCAAAAAAAATAGCTTCTTTTGTTTGGAAATGCTTCAGCAGTTACCATTATTCTTCAGTGCACTTCATTCATAAATAACTCCAGTGTATTGTCTCTGTCAGGTGCTCATGCATTAGTGTAGTGAACCTGTGCCATGGCACATCAGACCTGCATAATCCTACTTAATTTTTACTTTCAGTCTGTAAATCAAGTTACAAATCTTTCTCTACTATAATATGATCACCATCCTTCACTTCCACCATTTTTCAAATATTTTGATTGGTATCCTTGATATACAGTTGTGTGGA
This sequence comes from Ctenopoma kingsleyae, assembly GCA_032353495.1. NCBI lineage: Eukaryota > Metazoa > Chordata > Actinopteri > Anabantiformes > Anabantidae > Ctenopoma > Ctenopoma kingsleyae. The sequence continues at coordinate 7,827,579 of JAUBNQ010000002.1, read as the reverse complement.
AAAAGTGCCCCCTTGGTGATTTATTTTTTTGTATCTTTGTCACACATCTATAAAATGGAAAAATAATTAGAAACAAATTTATTAATCAACTTGTTGAATCTAATGTTTCTACACAAAATGGTGCTGAGAGAGTACAGTTGTGTGAAAAAGTGTTTGCCCCCTTCTTATTTTTTTGTATGTTTGTCACACGTAGATGTTTTAGATCATCAAACAAATTTAAATATCAGACAAAGATTACACAAGTAAACGCAAAATCCAGACAGGGTGGTTGGGCCACCCTCAGCAGCAACAACTGCAATCAAGCGTTTGCGATAACTGATCTTTTACAGCGCTGTGGAGGAATTTTGGCCCACTCACCTTTTAGAAGTGTTGTCATTCAGCTACATTGGAGGGTTTTGGAGCATGAACCGCCTTTTTATGGTCATGCCACAACATCTCAAATGGATTCAGGTCAGGACTTTGACTAGGCCACTCCAAAGTCTTAATTTTGTTTTTCATAAGCCATTCAGAGGTGGACTTGCTGGTGTTTTTTGGATCATTGTCCTGCTGCAGAACCCAAGTGCGCTTCAGCTTGAGGTCATGAACAGATGGCCGGACATTCTCTTTCAGGATGTTTTGGTAAACAGCAGAATTCATGGTTCCATTTACTACAGCAAATCTTCCAGGTCCCGAGGCAGCAAAACAGCCCCAGACCATTACACTCTCATCACCATATTTTACTGCTGCTATGATGTTCCTTTACTGAAATGTCAGATGTAATGGGACACAAACCTTTCAAAGAGTTAAACTTTTGTCTGGTAAATCCAGAGTATTTTCCCAAAAGTCTTGGGGATCATCAAGATGGTTTTTGGCAAAACTGAGATGAGCCTTTGTCACTTTTGCTCAGCAGTGGTTTTTGTCTTGGAACTCTCCATTTTTGCCTAGTTTCTTTCTTATGGTGGAGTCATGAACACTGGTCTTAACTGAGGCAAGTGAGGTCTACAGTTCTTTGGATGTTGTTCTGGGGTCTTTTGTGACCTCTTGGTTGAGTTGTCGCTGCGCTCTTGGGGTAATTTTGGTCAGCCAACCACTCCTGGGAAGGTTCACCGCTGTTCCATGTTTTCGCCATTTTTTCATTTTATAGATTAGCTGTTTTAGCATTACTGACAGCTTTTAAAAAAATTTTTTTAAATGCCTCCGCACTGCCACAGGTGGAGGCATTATGTTTTCGGGTTGTTCATGTGTAGATCCCTCCTGTTGGGGTGGCAAATAGCTCAGTAGGTAGGGCAGTCATCTACGAACCCCAGGGTGAGTGGTTGGATTCTCACTTTCTCCAGGCTACAGGTAAAGGTGTCCTTGGACAAGACAGCGAAACCCACAGTAGCGCTGTCATCTATTGCAGCTGTCCAAACAATAATTTCCAGAAGGGAATCAATAAAGTATGCAATTATAAGGTATGTCTTTATTAGATTTGTCAATGCCTTGAAGGATTTTTTTCGGGTTGTGCACAAATTTCCATCTGGACTCGAGGAATTGATTGGATTTTTGAGGTCAGTAGTCAACAACGAAATTTATTCAAATTTGGTATAAATGTCCACTTGAAGTCAAGGATAAACAGATAAGATTAGTTGGTCACAGGTCAAGGACAGTGTGCCCTCAGATCCATTCTGTCTGCAGCCCTAGACATAGAAGAATTGCAACATTGAAGTATCAGCTTCAACTGAGGTGCGACGGTGGGTCACGTGATTGATGTAGCCTTAGACTGTTTCAAAAGGGTGATTGAGATTCATTGAGAAAAGGGGAATTTAGCAGCAAAAAACAACCATTCTACAATAAATCTAGATCTGTATCGGTATCAAAAATTATGGAACCTTTTCTGCCAGCAATTCATGAATATAGTTAACTATTACTAGTTAACTATCTAAGATATTAATCTGTAAATTTGCTGGATGGTAACAAGCTAAAATGCTGTAAAACATAATATCAGTATTCTGCAATAGATGTTGCTACATCAAAAATATAACAGATGTCATATTCCTGACTGATTGCAACTTGTTGCCTAGGAAAATGTGTTGAAAACACCCAGGTAAAAAATGGTACTGCTACTAGTTCCTGTTGTTTGAAAGTATTTGAAGTCTCTATGGTCCTTCATTGAAAAGTCAGTTGGAGATGTCTCCTTCTAAACCCACTTCCGTTCATCCTTCCCATTCTTGTGAGAGTGACGTAATAGGAATGCCTAGAAGGAATGTCTTCAAATTGGACATATTGTGGTAGTTAACTCAAATTTGGACCTAGATTCCACTTGGATTCAGTGATGCACTGATTTTAGTGGTCAAAGTTCAAGGTCATTGTTATAACAGGCGGCCTGGTAGCTCAATGGGATAAGCATTAGACTGGGATGCAAAAGGTGGCAGGATCGAATCCCAGCCCATCCCCCATACCAGGTATGTCCTTGAGCGAGACACTCAGTGCTGGCTCCCTGGGCACCCCCCTGTGGCTGCCCACTGCTCCCCCCCATGGGGGGATGGGTCAAATGCAGATTTTGTGGTCAGAATTTAAAGTAACTGTGACCTCATGTATGCCCCATTCTTGTCCACTCAAACACCTGGAGGGAATTTCTGTATTAATTTGCACAAGTGTAAACTGCAATTACAGTCGTTGTTGCGTTTAACTGCAATGCAGTAATTCCGCTTTAAACTTCTTCTTAAAATGATACAAATTTGTTTTCCTTTTTTCACTGACAGTTAATTTAACTAAGCCAGGGATCGTGACACAGTAACTAGTTCACTCCTCGATTCCTGGCCAAATGTCAAAGTGACGCTGGACAAGACACTGAACCCTGAACCGTTGGCGCCTCAAAAGGGCAGCCTGTCCACAATGAATTTTCTCAAGGGAATTGTATCAAGGGGAAGTATCAATTAAACACAAATTTAAAATGCTTAACATTTTTTAGTTGTAACATGTTACGATACACCTTGTGTCCTGTTCAGAGACTAGAGCCTATTGCAGTATATGTTCAGCAAGAATGTATGCTGAGATTGTGTTTTTGTTTTCCTGTGAAGCACAAACATTAAAACTCATATGTTCTCAGCTGCCTGCAGTTACTGTTTCAAGTTCATTTGTCTGAATGTGTACCTTGAGAAAACTCCCAAAGACTGAGTAAACGGGAACATGCAGAAAAAAGGTTCTGGACTGAGTTTGAATATAGGTCCCTCTAGATGTCAGAAGACAATGCTTAAAACTTGTTTCTAATTGGGCAGTTTGGTATTCAGTGTAGCCTGATTGATTTAATGATGTCTCGCAGTTTCCATTTGCTTTGAATTTGAGTATGTGGCATAATAATGGCAGACTTCTCAAATGGAATACAAGGATTTTTCTTATTTGGCTGCTTGCTTGACATGGGTGAGTGATGCTATCAGTCATTGGTGCCATCAGTATGGACACAAAGTCTTGATAGGTTACAGCAGTGCAGTACTGCAATTGGTTCATTAGGCTGTGCTTTTAAATATTTGTGCTCAGATGTTTATTAGCAAATTGCTTGCTGCTATTGCAGAATTAATCTTCAAAGTTGTGTTAATATTATGTATGTAAATGTTACTTGCGTTAGTCCTGTGATTAACAGTACCTAACAACAGTACTTTTCTGTTACTTGTTAGGATAAAAACAGTTGTATTTGCTATGTTTGATGCCTTTGACCGCTGTCTAGTTATTTTATATTATCTGTGTAGTAGTAGTGTAGTACTGCTGTCATCTGTTGATATGAGGAAAGATTAAAGAACACACTGAAGATGTCAATGGTCAGGATGTTTTGTTTTTATGGGGGAAGCAAATTTGCCATTTTTAGCTGTGTATTGCAGTTAGTTTTGTCCATAGACTAAAAGGATTTTTGTTTCACTCGTCTCACTATTGTTTGCACCCCTGTAATGCAGATGAGGAATGACTTTAAATGTGTTAAGCAATAAATACATTAGTGAGGTATTTGCTGAGAGTCCAGGTCAATATGTACTTCCTAGTAAGCAGTTTTTAGATTTATTAGAATCCTCATAATGACAACCTGAAGCATACCCAGACTTTGAATCCTTGAACCCTGTAGATCTCTGAGGCCATGTAGTCCGACTCATCAGTTTAGTGCCTCCCCCACTTGGGTACAGTCTGCTGGTTAATTAATAAAACCTGCTTTCTGCAGGACTCATCAGAAAAGAGCTGGTAAAATTGAAGTGGTTCTTTAGAGTTGGATAGTCATATTAACCAATGTTTGCATCTTTGGAAGTGTACAGCTTGACATATTTTGTGTGTGTATGTATATATATATATATATATATACATACATACATAATTATTTTTACTAGATAAAGTTTCCATCTCAATATGTCCACCTGTAACTGGGCATCTGATTTTTAGTGGAAATTATTATTCTGGCATTCTGGCAAATACAAAAAAAAAACTTCAATTTGAAATTTCCTGCACATCTTTTGCTTTTGCTAGTTGGCAAAACCAATGCATTTGAAACTTGCTAAACTGAATGATGACTTTGTGTCTTTTTAAAGGTTTC
>JAUBNQ010000002.1:7807802-7822564 GCA_032353495.1 Ctenopoma kingsleyae | reverse complement strand
ATATATATACACACATCATTCTGAAAATATCTCCTTGAAGTGTTCTTTCACTTACCAGATAGCATGGGGATCTTCTCTTTCCTTAACATATCTGTCATTTCTTCCACATTGTGTAATTTCCTTCATTGGCATAGGGAGAAATTACTTTTACATTGCATTACACATCTCAGATTGTGTGTAGTTAGAACTTGTCAGCAGTTTGTCTTTCTCTAAATTGCAATTCACCAGGAACACAAGTAGATCAATAGAATATTGAAACACCCTAATGATTAATAGGCACCAAATTCATAATCCTAAATTTTGTCTGAGAGTTATGATATATTCAGAATATTATTGATTGTTATTGAGTAATTTGACTGCATGATAAACATACTTCCAAATATGAAGATTTAACCCTCTTCTGCCTTATAAATATCAGTGTTTCTTCAGTACCTTTAAGTTTTAGATTGTCTAAACAAAACCTGCAATTTGAAGGTTGCCTTGTCTTTTTAGAAATTATGAGCACTACTTTCTGACCCTAACACAGCTGATTAAAATTATCAGCAGTTCCAGTCTTCTGCTGAAACTTCTTAAAGCCTTTCTTTCTAAATGTGTAAAAAAATCTTTCTGCATTTATCTTTTAAAATGGCCAAATTCGAAAATGTAAAAACACTGCATCACTTTGCCTAAATACTATGAATAGCAGATTTTATGACTTTATGAATATATTGTTGCCTGTCAGTTTTATCATGGGTTGGATTGTTTTTGTTTTTTTTTAATAAAAGATGTATACATTGAACCAAAATATAATGGACAATGTTGTGAGCATCCATCAGTTAGCAAACAGTCTGTAAATTATAACCATTTTATTTAAAAAATATATGTTTTGAGGGGAAAATGTTTTTTTTTTTTCCAGTTTGGCACATCTTATCCACTATACAGATATGAAATTGTACATATTACAATACAAAAGGAAAATGGGAAGATAAAAGCATTCATTTTGCACAAAGAGGTTGGGTAAGGATGGGACTGGTTCACGTCGTCTTTTTTTTTTTTTTTTTTTGCCTTTTTTTTTGTTTGTTTGCTTTTTTTTTAAGGTTGAGTGGGGACCAGGGCTAGGGAATGACAAGAGGAAACAAAAACATTTTACAAAGAGCCAGAGTGCAAAGAGATGCATATTTCTACAAATTCTGTGGATTTTTAGCCATTTAGTACAACCATGATCTTGAACAGTAAGATGTCAAATGATTAACAGAACTTTATAGGAATTGCACATAGATCCCCATTCCTGGCGTTTTCAGAAATGAGGCCTCTCCATTATGTTTGCTGAATGACATTAAGAAAAAATCAACTCGGTTCTAATTTTTGAACATGCAAGACAGATTAAAATGGCAATAGTAAAAGCACTGCAAAGCTGGTAGAAAATAAAATTAGAAAATGGACTTGCTTGGCTTTGGAAATCGGTGTGCTGCATGTGCAGTGTTTTTCTTTGAATTCAGTGTAATGTGAAACGATTTCTGGTTTACACAAACACTTTCTTAGAAGTTGTTGTAGACATCCTATAAGGATGTACAAAGAGATGTTGACATAAGCATTTATTTAGAAGTTTGAAGCCAATTTTTACAGGCTCAATAGAAAGACCAAGCCATGAATGGTACCCCCTGGCTACCTCTTAAGGGTCATCAGCCAACAAACTACATCCTAATTGCTCAAAACCACATATGTCATGTCAAGGTGCTGTGCTATCAGAAACACTTTGCCATCTTAATTGGTGACCTTGCCAAACAGGAAAAATGCCCTATTTGGATTTCCAGTGTGAAGGATTTTGCTGGAATGTTTCACTGTTTAAACAGTGTTCAAACACTTGACAGCTCTTCTGTTCACCAGTAGTGAAACTGATGCTTCTCTGTGGGTTACTGTGCATTTCAAGGTGAAGACGCTGTCAGTGAGTATTCACAATAACATTCTGTACCTTTTACAGTACCAGAGATGCTCATTGGTTTCTATAAAACAATACATTATCCCATAGTTGCCCCTTTCCATCGTACCATCAATCCATCTCAATCTCTCTCTTTCACCCTACCCCCACCGCAAAACTGAACACAAAGAAGTGCGGAGCTGCGGCAGCAGCTTTAGTTTGATGCTAATGCACATCCTCTCCCTGCTGCATACAAATGTGTCCTGACCCAGGCTGGCTGTTTGCTTATTACTGGATCTCAGTTTGGTTTCAGGGTATTGACGCAGTTAAACTTTACATTTGTGACTGCCAGCTAAGGACCTATTATAATGTTTCTTATTCACTGTAACCCCATTTGTGACCATTGTGTCATGTTAAAATGCAAGGTTCAATGATATTTTGTGTAAGCAGAGGATGATTCTACTAGAACTATTTTTGAGTGACTGGACAAGCTAAATAATGCAGGATCACTGGTGTGGGTGACAGAATATTAGATTCTTTTTGCCTGGACATAATTGGTTCAATCTTGAGCCTGTCAGTCTTGATTAGTGTGTAAGCGATAAAGAGCCTGGGCTACTGGGAAAGGTTTTATTTTGAGAGTAAAATGCTGGCATTTTGCTGTTTATTACCCTTTCACTGTCTACCCTCACATCTCACACTAGCTTGTCTGTATATTGAGCCTGGTATATAATAACAAATCAGATGACTGGACTTACTTGGTTAAGGTTATGGTCACAGTGTGTATGGAATCCATGTACAGGTCATTGTACATTTAAAGGTCTGGTAACTTTGTTCTTGACGATCAAAACGGGGGAACACATTTGTGTGTCTTGTTAAGCAGTGTAGTATATTGGAGATTAAGCACAGATGAAAAATGCGTAGTGTTTCCCACAGGTTGAGGATTTATTTGTGGCAGTTAGTTCTTGTGAGCTGAGCTCCAACAACTTGAAAGTCAGCTGCAAAACAGCATTGCGTTTATGAGCGAACTTGGGAATAAAGAAGTTAATGTTAAATTCACCACTCTGATAATCTTTTCAATTGGTACACTTTTTTGTTTTATTTTCACAGAAGAATCAAAATTTACAAAAACAAATAAAATACACAATTGCATTTTGGCTAGGGAAAGCTGCTTTTGGGGTTGACTGCGTGAATAAATTCTCTAAATAGGAAACACTTGTGAACATTTTCATCTGATGTAAGACTATCAACTTGCTTAATTTAGTCATCCCTAATTTGGTAAAAGTAATATTAGTATACTGAATAGAATTTCAGGGTTCTCTGTTTAAGAGGTTTATTTTTGTTTGTAACATAATAACAATAATGACACTTATTTTTCAATTATAATTCAGAATTAGGTTTTGGTCTTTGTGGTATCATGGTTCTTCCAAAACAATAGAACTATAAAACAAACATTCTGATAAATGATCAAATTCATTTGCCCCAGTGATTGAGTGACTGGCTTATAGTGCCTGTAGCGCAGTTAGAAAATGATTTCAAATATTTACTCTTTTAAAAGACATAAGACGTAAATCACATTTCTCCACTTAATGTATTCTGTTAGCAGAGGGCCTTTTGGCTATGTATTTTCTCTGTGCTGCAGAATATAGATAATGTGGAGACAAATCTCACAGTTTACAATTTTCTGTTTAAAATGATTGCCCCTGCCTGATACGAACAACCTTGCATTCATAGAAAAATAAATTTGTGACTATCTCTGCATCATCCCTTAACTATCATGTCCAACCCTATGTCATTGTAGCATTCACTTCTCACATATTCTTGAACCTCAGAAATTAGGTTTTTTTTTACATAAACTGGAAAAAAACCCAAAAAAGCAAACCCTGTATCTTCTGAAATGGTCAAATGGCAAACCGTACACCCTATCAATAAATAAGAGTTCATACTTCACACTCTTTGTAAGGCAGTTGCTGACACTTGCACTGCCCATAGCCGTTGATGATCACAAGTGCCCCTTCTTCATGGCTAGGCTCATACTCATTATAGGGTACCTGTGTGGCTAGATCTGCCATAGGCTGCCGCTGCTGGGTCCTCATCTGTCTGCGGTTCTGAATAGCCGAACAGTGGCGTATCCGGCGTAGGGTGGGAGGGCAGCACTTCCGTGAGATATACACAACGAAAATGATGAAAAAGAATGAAAATAGAAGGGCCATAGTTCCAATGATAACCCTGTGAGTCATAACAGTGTTGTCCATTGCAGAGATATCATCTGTCACAGCTGCCTCTTCCAATGTAGCGGTAGTTACTTGAGAAGTGCGTTGTATTTGTGTTGTGGTTGTTGTGGTAGTGACTATGGTAAAGCTCCCAAAATCCTCTGCATAGTCCTGCGTGGGGGTTGGCTGCATAATTCCAAACAAGGAGCTTGTCACCTCTGTGGCTGTAGTAGCATCTGTGGTTGTACTAATAGTCTGAACTACTGGCGCTGAAAAATTCTGGCAAAGCTGAAATCCATAAACAGCATCAAGTATCTCCTCCCCCTGGGCATATTCAGGACTATGGCAGAGAATGGAATGTTCCCACCTTCCCTTAAAGGTGCTTAACCAGGTGGCCAAAGAGCAAATCCTTTTGGTACATTCCCAAAGGTTGCTAGATAGACCAATTGTGCCCAGAGACTGCCACATATCCATGACTTGAGGGTCCAAACTTGTTAGTTTGTTGTTATCCAACAACAAAATCTTTAAATTTGGCAGTGTTTCAAACACATCAGGTGTCAAGACTCGAATTTCATTTCCTGTGAGGTCTAGCTTCTCTAAAGTGGTCCAGGTCCATTCCATGCCACATGTTAGGTTGCTGATCTTATTCCACTGCAGATATAGAAACTGGAGGGCAACAAGTCGAGGAAAATGGGCCAAGTTGATCTTGGTCAGCTGATTGTGCTCCAAGTGGAGCTCCTTAAGCTTAATGAGCCCAGCAAATCCATTCCGTGCCAGACTTCGTAGACGGTTGCTGCTTAGGCCCAGATATTCCAGGCTGCGGCAGTCCCAGAATGCCCGAACAGGTGTGGTGCGAAGTAAATTGGAGCGAAGGTGGAGTATCTGGAGTTTCCTCAGTCCATGAAACAGTTCTGGTTCCAATGCAGTCATCTGATTGAAGGACAGGTCCAGTATCTGGAGATTGATGAGGTGGATGAAGGTTGTGTTGGGCAACTTGGTGATACGATTTGAGCTCAGATTGAGGTCCTTTAACTTGTAGAGCCCTTGAAAGGCATCCTCTTGTACTGTGGTAATCTGATTGTGGTCTAAATGTAGCCAGGTGAGCTGGCTGAAGCCATAGAATTGATCAGGGCTGAGTTCAGTGATGCTATTGTGACGTAGTGACAACCCCAGGGCCCCCTTGTCCACACCATCTGGTGGTGCCTGAAGCCCCTGGGTGTCGCAGTAGAACTGCAGGTCCTCACAGCGGCATTTTTGAGGGCAGGTTGTGCACGATGCAGGAGGCAGCAGGCACACTAGGAGCATGCTGATCACACACAGACACAGAGCCACTGGTGCAGGTCCCACCAATGGCCACCTTGAATGGAAACCTGGGTGGGTTCAAAGATAAGAGAATGAATTGTGGGGCGGGAAAGCTAATCTCTGCAGAGCACTTATTACTAATTCATAGTGTCGATTGTGCTTTTTGAGTGTGCTCTTTCCCGTATATATACAGATTTAGATATTTCACACCGACAACTTTCACAATATATGTAAACATACACATGTACTTAGACATCTAATGATCAGGTATATACATACCTTTCTATTTACATTTAGTATTTGTTCACATTTTGTTCTCTGTAATTTGGCTTAAATACAATTTTTTTCTGTTTCACGGTCTCTTGTCAATTTTGCCTTTTCTTTTTAATTCTCAGCATCTCAAATATGCCATCATCTTTGGAATATTTTTTTTGTAAAATTTAGTTTAGTTTTTTTTTCTTCTAAAATCTTTGTATTTAAAATGTGTATATATTCCAGTATTGTGTGCCAGGTTAGATGCAAAAATGAAGGACAATTGCAGTAACTAGACTATGCTGAAGAGCTTTTAGTCCTCAGCCTCCCTCACTCTTACTTGTATTCCCTATTCATGTTTAGACCTGCCATATAGAGGCTCACTTACCCATTCTTTTGTGCACATCGGAGGCTGCATTCAACTGTCCTTTTCTGCAGACCTTTGGAGCAACCAGATGGAAGAAAAATCCAAAGGGAAAAAGCCCTTTTGAGTAAGCACAAAAGGAATCAGCCTCTTTGGAAATAAAGCAATTCTGAGCCCACCCAAATGAAACAAAATATGAAATTCCATGTCCCAAAATGATGGTTATTCCGGTTATTTTGCTCTAAGTCCTTTAAAATCCAAGCTCAAAGAAAGGGTTGAATGTTTTCCTTCATCCCACGAATCCTTGAAATAAATATTTATATATATTTTTTTAAGTTGATCACTTGCATCCAGAACCACTCCGGATGATCAGTCCCCCCTTCCTCTCCTTTTTTTCTTTTTCTTTTTTTTACCCTTTTGTTTTCCTTCCACCGCAATGATGTCAACTCAGATGGTTAATTGAAGATCAAGCGTTCCTCTTTCATGGTTGTGATCTTCCAACCCTAACTTGTTGATGGCAGCCAGAGATCCTGCTTCCGTTGCCGGCTCAGTCTCAGCATAGCCTCTGCAGAGCTGTGAGCGAAGCCCTCATCTGCTAGCTGAGACGCAGGGAGAGAGGGAAAAAAAAGCGGAGCAGGGAGTCAGGGATGTTATTCTGTGCTTTTTGTTGCAGCCACTCACTGCTACAGAGTGGTGGCAGCCTGGCGTCGATCATCACTACTGTTTCTCTCTCTTTTTCTCTCCCATACACACAAACACCCTCTCACTCTCTTCCTCAGTCCCTTCCCTCCGTGCCTCATACACAGCGCTTATGCACCTCAGTCTTCCTCCCCTTCCCTCATGCATAGCCCTTCCCTCCCACTGGCTCGTCACCATCAGAATATTGATATCTTGAATGTGTTGTGGCAGCTTGTTGTTGAAATTAACCATAGATATAAATCTCAGCCTTACTTTGCTGCTGTTCTGCATCAGTATGTATGAATGTATACCTAAGATATAAACAAAGGGTGAGCTGGTTTTCTCTGTACAGGAGCAAGTATGCTATAGTAGTGCTAACATAAGGTGTCTTGCTTATATTCATATTTTGTATATGCTGAGTGCAATGTTTTAATTTTTGTGTGCTGATATAGGTGTATAGCCAACTTGTCTGAAGTTAAATTAGACTGACTTTTAGCATCTAATGATCAAAGCTGAATGTTTGCTGATGATGTGTTACGAAGCACAAGGTGAGATCAAAGTTACTACAATGTTGTTAGCTGTGGTTTGTTTCATTGAGCAGATAGATTTGATTTGTGTATTTTGTGGTTGGTTTATATCATAAATTTAAATACTGAAAACTAACTTGCATCACAAAGTCACTGAACTGGAAAGAGAAGAGAATGCTATTATAAGTTTTCCCCCTAATTAACTTGATTGGATTATTCTCAGGTTTTAAGACAAAACATACATCTGGCTTTAACTTTCCAGGTCAGTTGATCAGCATACTGCAGTCATTCTCCACATTTGTTGTTGTAGACTACATCTCCTGTTGGGACTCTTCTGCAGAATGCAAGAGTATAAATCTCAGGGGGCACGATGAATATTTCTCTTAGTTGGTGTGTGAAACAAAAACTTTGAATTACAGTAAGTAAACTTGTTGAAATTTTAAAAATAAACGCAATATCGTAGAACTCTGATTGTTTGACAAATGGCATATACATTATGAAAATAGTTTTTCCATAATCCAGCAGACCAGTGATTTTGTAGAACAGCAATGCTCCTAAATCTGTCCTGAAGGAGATGGATAGAGACTCACTTCAGTATCATAAAAGATGCTGCAGAGAGACTGCCTCCATAATAAGTACCTGAAGAAGTGCTTTAGGATCCTCTGGCGTGGAAATGAAATATAGGATAGGCATGAATGAAATAGGATTGAGCAAGTAGGGACAGAGCAGACTAAAGCCCTACCACAGCACTGCATCCAACTGACACAAAATCACAGGGGATTAGTGCCGTTGGAACTCTCTAGCCCCTAACTATGTACACAATCCCCCAATGGGCAAAGGGCAGTGGGGGATGGGGTAGGTCAGTGCCACCACCATCCATGGGGCTGTGTCACAGTTGATTTAAGCATTACAAGGGGATAACAAGCCCAGAGTCCAACTGTTTTTCAGTATTTTCTCTGTTGCCTTTTTTCTGTTCATCTAATTTAGCTGTAATTTTATTATTCTTAGATCTGACAGATCTGTCTGTGTCTCTCTCTGTCTTTCTCACTTTCGCTCCATCTCTTCATCTTTAATGAAAGTTTAAGGTTTTCAACTTTCGCTTGAGCGGTTTGTAGAATGTGACTGCACATCTCTCTGTTCTCAGTGGGGAGCAGTGGTTAGGGCTTTAACTGGTGCATTGCTACTGTGACTACAGCCTATGGTGTAGCAATGTTACTGTGCATAATTTACACAGCCATATGCAAGACATGCAAACATTATTCTCGGTTTTACTTAACATCTCTAATGCGCTGTTTTGTCATAATGGTTGACCTTTGGTTAAAAAAACTGAAATCTGTGAAAATACCGGTCTGAGGATCTAGAGTCTAGCTTTCGGTTTTTAATTTAATTTGTTTTTTACTAAGTGGAAGATTTCAGTAATAATTTCATTGTAATTGCAGTGTTAAAATACGGAAATACATAAGCTATATCTCAGCTTGGGAGCTTGACATAGCTTTCAGTCATTGCAGTGAAGGTTGTAATACTTAAATTCTTTAAACTACAACAAGACAAATAAAAATGAATGAAAATGAATAAATGAAAATGGAGCAAAAGACTGTTTGAAAGACACAGCAAAAGTTTACTTGGGCCACTTGTATACTGGAAGCAAAACAGCAACCGCTACCCTAAACATTGCATTTGCATACTGCTGTTATTCGGCCACTTAAACCCCATAGGAGTAGCCAAACTAATCTTCCCTGCGCACAACATGAAGAGTTTAGAGGGTCAGCTTAAGGCTTAGTGAGCCTGCAATGTGATTATGATTTATTTTGGTTTATTTTATGTGGAAATGATTTTTTTTATATTAAAATGTGTGTGGTGGTAGGAATGCCAGGATGAGAAGTGGACTAGCAGCAACATAATAAAATTTTCCTCATGCAGAATGTTCTTTAAACAATTGTAAGCCCCTTTAACTGTTCAAGGCAGTGCCATTTTTTTTCCACCATGTTCATTTTACAGTGTGCAGCTGTTTGGAAGAAGGCAGGCAGGTCTTCATGTTTTTCTTCCAGTGTGTCTTGTGTTGTATCACCCAAACATGTTGCTCACTGGAAAATAAATTTGTGACTACAATCAATAACATTTTAGATCTTATACACACCTACTTTACATGTTACAACAGTAACCTGTCTTGAAACTATCATATACTATATTAATATATAACAAATATTTTGGAAACTTTTGTTATTGCACTATACTACTACTATTACTATTTCTACTACTACATACTATTTCTTTTTCCATCAGGCGGGAAGAAAGGATAGAAGTGATGCTCTGAACACTGCCATTGACAGGATGACAAAGAAGACCAGAGACCTTCGCAGACAGGTTTGTTTTGTCTTGATTTATTTTAATAATCTCTTCAACTTGTTTATTCATACATACTTGTACAAGTTCAATATTTCTGCTCACTGAAGTCTTACTGTTAAAAATATATATTCTTTCTATAACATGTAATTTTCTTTTTTTACTTCACAGCTACGTAAAGCTGTAATGGACCATGTTTCTGACTCTTTCTTGGAGACCAATGTTCCCCTCCTGGTTCTGATTGAAGCTGCCAAGAATGGCAATGAGAAAGAAGTCAAGGAATATGCACAAGTGTTTCGTGAGCATGCCAACAAACTGATTGAGGTAATGCAGTGCTTTCATAGTGAAAATCTCATGCAACCCACATACAGAACATTTCATGTTTTTCCTTTCCATCCTATTGGTTATGAGCATTTTAGCTTAGCTATTGTAAACATCAGTCTTCATTCAGCTTCTCCGTTATGTGGCATTGTTGTTAGATATTCCTTCATGATACAAAATTTCAGGATTTCAGTGCCTTTCGAAAACGGCAAAGGGGAATCTTTTTTCCCTAATGAAAACAAAGCTGTAAACAGAAATTATTTTCTGCTGTGACAGTTTTGTCTTTCACTCAATATGTATTAGGTCTTACACACACACAAACATATATATACACACACCCAGAAAAAAAAACTTTCTAACAGCATATTTTTAAAAATTAAAGGCGATGTTGATTCTTATGTGATGCTTTAGTGAGCAGACAAACAGAACATTGCTATTTGCAGTTATAGCAACAAATGAAATTTTTATGCAGAACCAAAGGAGTGAAACAAGCACAACTGAAGGATAAGTGCTACTTCTGGGAAAAGTTCATCCTTGCCACAGATTGTTTTATGACTTCTTACTGACGAACTCCCTAAGTGTGTTATAATGATACTTACAAAGATATTTCTAAAAGGAATAGAGCACGTCCTGCCATTCTGTGGCTGGTCTAATGTCCAAACAGTGGAGCATGCTTTGGGAATAACTGAAGTTTTTATATTTTAAGTGTTATATGCATGGCAGCAAAAATGCAGATGTGAAAAGTGATGGCTGTGAATGGGCAACAAGTTATCACAAACATAACATCTCATTTCTCATCCTTCCTTCAGTTTTATGATTGCCTTTGTCAGAGCATCATAGTGCTGTATAATAATATCCACATGGCCTAATGATCATGGGTGTAGCTGGATTGGTTAGTCCATCAAGGGTGTGGCAATGGATGCATTTGGTGGGAAAACTGTTGATCCATTAGAGGAGAAAGGTGACCTCAACAGGGAGTGGACCCTTAAATATTTCCTATAAGCGAGCAATGCCACTGAATAGCTTATGAGCAATGTGTTATGTGATTAGACCAGACTTGAAATCTGACATCTAAATTTTTTGTTTTATAATTTTTTGTAGCTGCAGTAAATTGAGGTAGAGCTGCACCTGCATGAATAGAGTGTAGTGAAGATGTTATCAGCAAAAGTAAAAAACAAATTACCATCATAATGCATTCATTGCGACAGAGAATCGAAACCTTTTTTAGAAATAGTATTTTATATATTTATGTCTAACACTACTCACTGCGATTGCAATTTCAAACATTGAATAACTTAAGAATAACTTTGTTGAAGAGCAGGCAGAGGACTGTCGGCTTTCATGTCTGACTAAAATTTCCCTACAATTGCATCATGATAATTGGGTATTGAGCATTAATGTAAGTTGCTGTGCCAGATACTGTAGATATGAATGAATTGAGTTTCAATGTCCAGAGTGAGAAATAACAAAATGTTTGGCTAGTTGAACATCAACCTGTGGTTTGTGCATAACGTTGTAATAACAAGACATCCCCCTCAGTTATAGTGTGATAAGACCCACTTTATGTGGGCTTTATATGGACCTGGAGAGTGAGGAGCAAAATTCCTTTAGCAGTCTCATTCTCATTTCTGCCTTTCTTACAACCAGGGATGCATTCCACCACTAGGGCTTTAATGGAAAATTCTTAATTGTACAACCACAGTCTTATTTTCATAGATTTGTTTTTGTAATCATTTTTTATCTACCGGTTTAAAGTTTAATTCCCAAAACACCATACAGTTCAGTAGGGCAAACATAGCCAATCAAAAGGTGACACAGGTGGGAACTTAATAATTACAAATATTAAAAGTATTACAAAATATGGTAATATATAGTTCTAAGAGCATATACTCTTTAAATGAATTGTATGTATGTATTGTCCTTCAGTTCTTTTTATTCATGTGAAAGTCTGCTTTAATTGCTGCATGCCCCACATCCAACAATTACTGGTGAGTAAAATATAAAAGATTACTGGCTGACAAAAATACATCCCAGATAGTTAAAAATGGTTTTGCTTTGTTCCTGCTATAGTGCAATCAAGAGTGTTTCCTTTGTAATTGATTATGTTTCAGCACATTTTTTGTCCACTGGATAATCCTGCTTTGGCACAGTTCCTCACATCCCAGGCATTCTATTTCAGTGTTGTAGCCAGCACATCCCAACCAACAAATGAGAATCTTCAAAGTGTCTGACCTGACTTTCTGTGAATGAGAAGAAGCATGTTGTTACTCTGAAAGAGTAATTTAGAAAAAATTGTGACAGAATCTCATTTGTTGGTCAGAAAATATACTCACAAGCCAAAATGTTGGCAGCCACAAGCAAGAGTTGCTGAGCTCAGCACTACAGTTCTTACTTGGTTGCTTCGTTTTTGAAAGTGTCAGGAATATTTACCTCTCTCCAGAGCAGCAATGGCAAACTTGTGATTTAGCTGCTCAGATTAACCGAGTCCTTCAACTGGTAACAGAAACTGAACTGACAACTTTTGTGGTTTAACAAATTTACTATAGGGAAACAATTATAAAACTTATAATCTATTACACTCTATTCATTGAGTAGATTAGCTTTTGTTTTCCCTCCCATTTCTACTTGTTCTCCCTCTGTGGCACCGTATTGTATCATTTTAGCAGCTTTATAAATTAATCCTCAATAACGGGTTTGTATTCCACAGGGATTAGTTGTATTGCAGAGCTGCTCCATTTCTGATCAGAGAAGAATCCTTAAACTAGGCTACCACAGGCTACATATTTATCTATGTATTGCTTTTTAATAGTTTTTCTCCTATATGTGGCTACAAACTGTATTTGTGTGTTTTTTCTGTTTAGGTTGCCAACCTGGCATGCTCCATTTCAAACAATGAAGAGGGAGTGAAGCTGGTCCGCATGGCAGCATCTCAGCTGGAAACTCTTTGCCCCCAGGTATCTGGCTGTTTTGTCCCCAACTCACGAGTTCACCCACTCACCAGATTATTGACTGTGCACCTCTTTGAGAGTCTGCCACACTGTCTTATAATACTAGCACTAGGGTTGCTAATATAAATATTATAGTTCATTCACATAGTGGTTTCAGTAATTGCAGACTACGATTAAAATTGTAGGTTCTATTTTTTTCACAAAGCCTTCAACTATTCAATACTACTTACATTCAATTAAGTATTTTATAACTAGATTAGGAATTTCCTTTCTTTTTTACAGTCACATACATACTTTAATTGAGTTATCATAATGTCAAAGCTAGAGTTGACATAATACAAATAACAGTCTTTTGAATTGCAATGGTGTGGATACACTGTAGTCTAATGTCTTTGATTGTTGTGAATCTGTGTTTGTGCCAGAAAGGTGCTGGAGTACCTGGGCACAGAACTGTGTGTGGGTGTTATCTTTTTTCACACAGTGCATTAATTTTAACAAATAATGAAACAGGATAAAATATGGAAAATTGTCACAAACATGCCATATAAAATGTTAAATGCATAATAATAATAACAAGGGGAAACACAGAAGAAGAAACTATTTTTATTATCAGAATTTAAACTATTTTGTCCAGCATTATTAGAAAAGTTGAGAAGAGCTGTTGGATTATTTTGTTTAATCCCCATTCATGTGTTTGGGGAGCTGAGTGGACTTGAGGAGTTATGTAAATTTTAAGGCTGTAATCATTGGAAGAATGAGGGGGAAAAAATCAAACAAACAAAAAAAAAAAATTTGGGGTGCCATAGCAAATGATCTAAATTCTTAACGGGTCATTGCGTGTAGCCTTTTGGAAAATGCTAAGAAAAATAACAAGAAACAAAAAGCAAAAAGTGACACGATTTGAATACTTTATTATGCATCTGTATGTAAGTATATTGAAGAAATTGCTCACAATGCGTTTTGTTAAACTTAAGAAAAATACCATTGATCAAAATGCCCTGTCTCATCACGTCTTTAGGTTTCTGTTTGAACCAAAAACACATGAAAGTGTTGTCTGTGTCTGCCATTGAGGCCATCATTTCATGCCCTGTACCATGCTTACTAACAGTCCCTATACCTCTGAGCCATGCCAGCCAGCTATTCCTTTTAATCTCATCTAATGACTCCCATTCATCCTGAGCTTTGATATCCACAGATGTTTCTCTCCCCAAAACAAGCAGCTATTAGTTTTATTCCATTCAATCCTTCAAACTCACGATGTCTGTAATCACTCCCAGAAATGAATTGGCTTCATGCTGCAGTCCCAACATTGAAGTGGGGAAGTGGGGGGGCTTCATGCAATCAACCTATGCTAATGTTGTGGCTCAGGGCTATGCTGTAATTGAGCTTTAATGGCTGTAATTGGATGATTACAGGTGATTAATGCAGCATTGGCCCTTGCTGCCAAACCCAATAGTAAGGTGGCCCAGGACAATATGGATTTGTTCAAGGAGCAGTGGGAGAAACAGGTCCGTGTCCTCACTGATGCTGTTGATGATATAACATCCATTGATGACTTCCTTTCTGTATCTGGTAGGTATTTATTTGCATGTCATTGCCATGTAGGACAAAAATAAATATTTGTTATTGTTAGAGAAGTCATTTTGAATTTTGTCATATTTGCAAAGTTTGAACTGGTTATTGTTAGACGGTAATTTTCAGTTTTAAGATTTACATAACTTTTAAGACTAAGATGTGAAATGGCAGTCTTAGTTTTTCCAATGAGAACCATAGATACCAGTATTGATTGGGCTCTACAGAGGAATGCACTGAAGCATCATCACAAATATTTCTGAAATTGACATCCTGTCACATGTATTTTCAGGCATGTCCTTAAAAAGTTCTCATTAAGCATTACACAGAGTGACTTCTCTCACCTCC
>JAUBNQ010000002.1:7795279-7807702 GCA_032353495.1 Ctenopoma kingsleyae | reverse complement strand
GCACTGTATTAAGGAGAGGATGAATGGGGCCATGTATTGTGAGATTTTGAGCAACAACCTCCTTCCCTCAGTCAGAGCATTGAAGATGGGTCGTGGCTGGGTCTTGCAACATGACATGGATTAACACTGATTTTCTCAGGTGTTCAAATACTTATGTGCAGCAGTGCAATACAAATAAATCAAGTGTGATTTCCTGATTTTTTTTTTTTTTTTTTAATGCTTTCTCTCACAGTGGGAATGCATCTACAATGTGAATTTCAGACCCCTCCATGATTTCTAAGGGAGAGAACTTGCAAAATCGCAGGGTGTTCAAATACTTATGTTCCTCACTGTATTCCATCTTTGATTACAGCATGTCTTGGAATTTTTTCCCCCCAATTTTAAGCTAAACACCCACATAAATTACATTGAATCCAGGCAGGTTGATGGCACGTTTGGAGCCATATGTTTGACTAGTAAAAAAAATATACAGTGCTAACTGCATCATTGTTTTATTTTCCCAGAGAACCACATCCTGGAGGATGTGAATAAGTGTGTCATCGCTCTTCAGGAGAAGGATGTTGACGGTCTGGATCGCACTGCCGGGGCTATTCGAGGCCGTGCTGCCAGAGTTGTCCATGTAGTCACTTCTGAAATGGACAATTATGAACCTGGAGTCTACACAGAGAAGGTCTTGGAGGCCACCAAGCTCCTCACTAACACAGGTACCACAGATACTTAATAATGATGAATGAAACTTTATTAATCCCATAGTTAGTTGTTTAGTGAACCAAAAAACATTATTTTCTGTTTTGTAGTCTGTTTTCAGTCATTATTATAATTTTTATAAATGCTACATTAACGTGTCTTCAAACCATCTCTGACTTAACTGACACTGCTGATTTGGACACCAGGTACACCGCAGTAGCCTGAAATATCTTAACCCAAATTATATAATTATTTATTATGTCCAAATTACTTGTTAATATAGCACAGCTTTGTATGTGAGCTGTGCTTCTACTAGAAGTGAGCTAACAAGATGGGAGAGTAGCTGAAGCAGGGTTTCCGTTGAGACTGAAGTAGATGATAAGTTCTTTAGACAGACTGGACTGTTGTGAGAATCTTTGTAAGATTTTCTTATGTTCTGTTTTGGAGATTTTGCTTTGACATGACACTCCTGTAACAAATATAGGCAAGGTTGGTACACTTTTGAGTGCATCTATGCTCTTGCTACCTCTCTGCCTATATATTTGCATCTTGACATTCATTCTTCTTGCATAAAGGCCCCACTGAACCCTAAATACTTTGGTTGAAATGCTATTAATGGAGATGTGGTGAAAAACAACCTCTTAGCTCTTTTATCATCAGTAGGACAAAATACATGCCTGCTAAGACAGTGAAACCTCCTATTGCAAAACTTTGTGGTGCCAAACCTAGGACCAGTTTCCTTTAGCATTTTATTCATTAAATTGCCTAGATAGATAGGTAGGTAGGTAGGTTGGTTTGTTTTTAATTTAGTCTTACGTTTACCTTTAAGGGGTTTCATTGCTAATAATCACAAATACAGTACTGTTAGTACTATATTGTGGTTTATGGCAAGTAGCAACAAAAATTTGCTACAAAAATTCTGATATTTGTGCACTTTAATCATACTGTTGTATGATTGGGTTTGTTTTGGCTTTGTGTTTGGGGTGGTTCCTATACAACTGGTTTATGATACACATTGTTCCTGTTTATTATTCTTTTTCTCCACATAATATGCCACACTCAAGATTTATGAGTACTGATTTGTCTTTCTGTTTTCTTCCTCCCATCCTTCATCTCACCTTTCTTTAGTCATGCCGCGGTTTACAGAGCAAGTGGAGTCTGCAGTGGAGGCCTTGAGTGCAAACCCTTCACAACCTGTGGATGAGAATGAGTTCATTGATGCATCACGCCTGGTCTATGATGGTATTCGCGATATTCGCAAAGCTGTCCTTATGATCAGAGTAAGTCAAACTGTTTTTCCATTTCTGAAAATAAGAATTGGTTTTAAGCTCACGGCAGGGTGAAAATCAGTATCTTGTGTTTAAGAATATTCTCTTCCCTATATTGCCTGTATTATGTTTTTAGTCAATTTCTTTATAGCTAGATCTATAGCTGTCTATTTCTGTGTGTGCGCACCAAATACTGCTTTTAATGGTATGGGAGAAACTGTATACATGCACTGTTAGAAACCAGTGATTAACTAGTCTCAGGCACGATCTGACCTAATTAACCAAACTTGCAATATAGTGCAATGGGTTAATGGACTTTGCTTGAGTAGAACTATAACTGAGACAGATGGTAGTTGTACCACTACTATTGAGGCATTACCTAATTGACTGACAACAAAAAACACTGTAAAGCTGTAAATAGAAATAACTAGTTCTTAAAGCTAAATAGTGTACCTAGTTAATACTGCTAAAATTTCATATATTAAGTTGGAAGTTGATTGGTTTACAACTCTTCTGTTGCAACAAACTGTTTTTTTTTTTTGTCTCAAATTGACTACATTGAGGTACAGTGGGCCTTTGGGCTGTATTTTGCTAGCTTCCATTAACTACACACTGCTGAATTGCAGTCATAAGTGTTGACATCACATATTGACAGTGGTGCTCCAAAATGGCGCCTGGGCTCTCATTAATAATGCCGTTCAGACAAAAGACTAAACAAATGAGAGTGGGGCCATTATGCAATATTTGAATTACAAAAAGCAATTAATTTAAGATGGAGGTTTTAATTAACATTTTTTTTAGCCGGAATGCAAGCCATGCCAGAGAACTGTATTCAATTTCCATCTGCCCCAGCTCTACTCTTGTTATCCGGGTTGATTAAACTGTTAACATTGGGCCTTTGGGGCTGGCTGCACACTACCTGGTGGGTGTGTGTGTAGACGGACTTCTGTGTTAAAAATAACATTGTATTTAAGAGAAATCTTGACTACTTACAATTAATCTGTCTGATTCATTCTGCTATTAGCTGATTTCTTGAGGTCTTCACAAGTTTTTTGGTGTTATTTAGCAGGAAATGGCTCAGCTGCTTAGTTGGGTAGTTATGAAATTTACAGCTGCGTCTTCACAGTACTCTCCTCAAGCTTACTCCTAATTGTCATTGTATGTAATGAGGTTAGACAAGTGTATAAAAACATTTATTTATTTCTAAAGGAATCCTTTGTTTCAATGAGCTGTCCTTTAGTGGAGCATTTGGAAAGCCTGTGAAACTAGGCTTGCTCAGCTCTGAGTCTAAAGGAATGTGATATTGCAAATCAGCTTGAGAGGACTATGAGACAGCTTATCTAGAGGGCATGTGTACACACACACACACACACACACACACACACACACACTATCTAGGCGTCTTTCTATAAATTCTCACATGCTACACAGTGGCCTACTCTCAAATCCAAACAGACAAGTGCATGGTTGGGGCTTCTTCAGATGAACAAGCATTTGACCTCTGTAAGTGTTGCACAGGCAACATATGGTGGGCACCGTTTAGATATTTAACAGGCAGACTGAAGTCTCAGGCCTTTCTAGAGTGACATTAGAGACTATACCTCCCAGAATCGAACTGTGTTGGAGAGGCTATAACAAAAATGTAACAAAAAGAATAACAATTTTACTGTTGGACCACAGCAGATAAAAGTACTAAATAAAGCCAAATTTCTAGTCTTGCTGCAATATTGAAATTTTTGTTGTTTACCTGTCTTGTCTTAATTATAACATTTCATAGCATGTGGTCATAAGTACCCCATAGTGATACAGGTGGACCTGAACATTTCAGCTTTCAGCTAACAAAGCATTTGTTACAGCATTAAAAAACATTTTTATTACACTGTAGGCTATAGTTTCCCATTGGGTGCCCACTGTGATCTATCATTTTGGAGCCTCCCACATTCACAGGTTCTGTTGCACAGGCCGCAGCAGGTGATATCTCTGCCCCGCTGAACAGTATTGTCTGGTTGAAAGAGATGCCTGTGAGTCACTAAAGCTTTGTATCTCAAACCGTACCTCTACTCCCTTGAGAACAAGAGTGTCTCTACATTCCATACAGCGGTGTAAGGGTGTTCAGAGACCTTCAGCTATTTTTAGATGTGAGGGCTCCAAATCCATTACAGAAGGGAGGTATTGAGACAGCTGGATAAGCACAAGAAGCGGCACAGGCATGATAATGCACCTTTATCTGTCCACATCATCTTCCCTGTGTCCATATCACCACCAAATACATTTTCCTGACAGGCAGTATTGTATTTTGCCTTGAGCATGACCTGTTGAGATAGAAATTCTTTCAAATGTTAATATTGATGATGAATAGTGAATAGCTAGTGGCTTGTTTGCATTCAAAGCTAGGGAGGAGGTGAAGGATTGGAAGTGAAGTAGAAACACTTCAGGAGAACACAAGTCATGCCTCACCTGCCTTTCTACAAATAGCAGCAACAGATGGTGCCCAATATGTTTCATAAATGCTCATACTTTGTTTTTCCCCACTTGAAATGCACAGGCAGCGCATTGCGCTTAATTTACAAATTCATTTAGAGTTTACAGTTTCTTGTACTAAGCTGACAGAAGAAGAAATTCATCTGACCCAACCCTGTCTGGCAGCACCAAAACATTTGTCAAAGATAGTAAGC
The DNA here is from genome assembly GCA_032353495.1 of Ctenopoma kingsleyae. NCBI lineage: Eukaryota > Metazoa > Chordata > Actinopteri > Anabantiformes > Anabantidae > Ctenopoma > Ctenopoma kingsleyae. Next base: position 7,803,072 of record JAUBNQ010000002.1, on the reverse strand, counting down.
AAGAGGTTATTTAATAGTACTTAAAAGTCTGTAGCATGACAATGTTTATGATCTTCACTCACAACCAATGATTTTCTTGTACCACCCCCACCCCCCTTGTTGCTTCTCCTCCCTCTGTACATCTGACTCTCTTCTGCCTCTTCTCTTTTGTCCGTATATCCCTCTCTCTTGATCTGTTACAGACTCCAGAGGAGTTGGATGACTCTGACTTTGAGACTGAGGACTTTGATGTTCGCAGCAGGACCAGTGTACAGACAGAGGATGACCAGCTTATTGCTGGCCAGAGTGCACGAGTAAGTTAAACATTGCTTCTGCTAGTATTTGAACACAATCTGGAGTTAGACCTCCTGCTACTAGAAGCTGTTCTGTTAAGTGGAATCAGCAGTACTCCATGGCAGCTCCCCACCTTATTATTGTTAAAGGGTTATGGGCAGTTGATGTAGCATGTAGCAGATGTGACCCAAGTATTGGTAAATGTTTTTCTTCATTTAACTTGTACAACTAATCAGCACTAGAAAAGACTTGGGCAGAGGTATACTTAATGCACAAGTCATATAACAGACTGGTGATCTTTCCTTGATGTCTTACTTTCTTCTGTCTAATCTGTGCTATGACAGGTCAAATGCCTATGAGTCACTCTTTTATTTTATAGTGCATTTAATAGTGTTTTAGAATTGTCACTTATCCATGCTATGTACTTTGTCCTATGTCCTAACCTGACCTGTCTTGTCAGTTGTTGATATGTTAATGTTGAGGTTAGACCCTTCCAGAAAATTACTCTCAATAGATAATAATAGCTGAAGTGTGAATACAAGCTTGGGTTGCTGCTTTACCATTCCTTCCATCTTTAGTGCTTATACTATACTATACAATAGACAACCTGATAGGCCAGTATTGTCAGTTGTGTTTACAGTTACTTCTGCTCCCTTGACAAACGGCCTTTGTCCATTTTAGGTTCACACTCCACTCACACTTAATGTTCACAAACATTAGGGACTAACAGCATAAATGACTTGAGTAATAAGTAATAATCTCAGAAATCTCCCATGGTTTATTTTTTGTTTGTTTGTTTACCAAACATAATCTGACCATTTTCTTTGTTAGTGGCTTTCATCTTTGCGCTCCTTCAACAGCTTTATGGAAGCTTATGTGACTCTAGGGAGCAAGTCCTATTTACCAGTAATGGAATGAATGCTCTTGCAATGATATTTGATTTCCTGCTCTTAACTGTCTGCCCATTGGTCTCACAATCACATTTACTGAATATGATTGTCTATTTGAAAGCTGTCCTTTAACTTTCCAACTCAAGAGGATGCTAAAAAAGAAATAATTGTTTAAGTTTCTTAAAGTCACAAAGGTTCCAACTTGTAATAAGCTGTAGTGGTGAGCAGTCAGAAATTCAGAGCACATGCTTTGTGTATAATAATAATAATAATGTTATATGTATTAATAATGATAATAGTAATAATAATAATGATTACATAATATAATACTTGTAAAAGTAGATTTATGGTAGAGCTGCTGTATTGTGGCAAGCGAGTGAGTAAGTGAGCAAAGTGGCAAATCTGTGTGCACTTACATGTCTTTATTTCCTTGTGTTGACAAATGTTGTTTAGAGAATATTCTTGTAAGGACATTTTAGCCTGTCCTCACAAGTTCAAAGAGTGTTATTGGGGTTAAGACTAGGTTTAAGGGTTAGGGCTAGGCGTTCATTCCATTACTGGTTAGTTGTGAGGGTTAGGGTTAGGGATGTAAAACAAAAGCAATATTTCCTCGAAACACACGAATATCATTAACAATAAGTTAAGGTTGTGTGCACTAATTCTCTATGCTTTCTATAATTTTTCCTGCAGGCTATTATGGCCCAGTTGCCCCAGGAGCAGAAGGCAAAGATTGCAGAACAGGTGGCTAGTTTCCAGGAAGAGAAGAGCAAGCTGGATGCTGAGGTATCCAAGTGGGATGACAGCGGCAATGACATCATTGTGTTGGCTAAGCAGATGTGCATGATCATGATGGAGATGACAGACTTCACCAGGTGAGTTTGGATTAACAGCTTGGCTGTCACCCAGAGCCATTTTTTCCTGGCAAGTGGTGGCTCATTGTGTAATAACAGATTTTTTTCTGGTTTGAGAATATATCTGAATGAGTGGTTTGTAGTATGGTAGTACATTTTAATTTATCTTTATGTTTCATGATTATAATCAGCCATATTTTTCTAGTCTTTATATTAGAGATGCAAATTTTGAGCATTTCCTTAATTTAAAGCCTGGCAATTAATAATTAGTTAATTGTCTTTATAGCCTCAATATGTAATATTTCTACGTGAAAATGACTGCTTCATTTTGATGGTACACCAACTTGTAACTAGGCAAATGGCTTTTTGCCATTGCTACTGTGTGCATGGTTTGTTTGTTATTTCACTTTGAAATCCTGTTCCGGACACCTTTTGTGAGGCTATGTGGATCAGACCTATAGGTTATATAACTAAAAGAGGCAACTAGCTTAGTATTCACAAGCAAAGGCACAGGTGCCATGAACATCCAAGAAGGTAAAATCAGATGAACATGAGGTAGAACAGTCCACGACTGCATACTTGCATACTGACTGTATTTCTACGATTTCTTCTTATATTTTGAAGTGAATTACCCATATGGCATTTTGTGCCTAACTCTAACTCACATCTGTAATGGTGATGAAATAATTCTGCCTTTCTGTCCTTATGTTCTAAAGGGTTCAAAGATTCTGCCTCTTTGGCTGGAGACATACAATACTATAAAAGCTGAAGCAGAGTTCAATAATAGCAGTAACACACCCAAGATGATTGAGGTTTTACAGAATCTTGCAGTTTATTATTTGCTCCTTATTCATCCAGAGGACTAACAAAAATAATTGCTGACTTTGACACTGCATCCACTGTAAACATAAATGTAAATGAAATGCAAATGACACCGCTTCCACCTCAGAGTGCCAGCCGCATTTTTTTATTAGATGGCTTCAGAAGTTATTGATTGCAGTGACATATTTATATCCATATTAAGGCTGCATCTCTCACAGTTTTACAATATAAAGCAGACTTAAGGAATTAAAAAGTGGAAAAAGCTAAACTCAAATTCCAATAAAGAAAACAGCCCATTGATGCAAATGTAGTTTAAATTGATTTTGTTGGACACACCCAACAAAGCAAGACAAAGTAAAGTAGCAGTGCTGGTGTTTTTAGTGGTGCAGTTAGGCTGATAGTTTGTTAATGTAAGGTATATTAGTACTGCTTAGTTATTTGGCACTCTCACACTTAAGAATGTAGTCGGTATATTGCAGTAAGTGTGTCTGAAAGGACACATGGATATTTGTCAGGCCAAATGCGTTATTGTCTACCACACATATATCTTTGCGTTATGTCTCTCGCATGCAGCAATAGTGCAGGGAAGGTCAGTTGCTGACTAATTCGGCCTGTGCCAAAATTATTGCCCCTTCAACCTTGAGCTGCCACAAAGCCCTGCCAGAATGATGCTGTATGGGGTAATTGATCTGGACCTTTTACCTGACAAATCTGCAGAGACTGAGAGAGATTCCAGTTGACTCCTGTATTGCTTATGGCAGTATGGTTCTCATGAATAAGTCATGTTTGGCTTGGAAACATATTTGGGAGCCACCTGTCTTAGAGCATTCTGTGCTGTGGAATACTCGGTCCGATGTGGCTCACACCCATCTGGAGGCCTGCATCTGTCATCAAACCTGGAATACTAAATCCACTGAAATTCTTACAGAAGTGTCTCTGTGGCCTCTTTGTGCTTTTCTCAGTTGTCACTCCACTGCTGAGGCAGTGCCATACATGAGTGAAATTTAGCAGCTGGCCCCATATTTCTTGGGGCTAAGGCAAGAGATATTTTAGGACAGAAATCAGTGGTCAGGGATAAATCTGTGATTGCTATTTATAAGCATCGTGTTTTTTTATTGGGGAAAACTACACCATTATACTATACTACTAATACTTTATTAAAATCAGATTAAAATCACTCTTTTTTTCCAGAAGCCACCACAATGCCTCAAGCTCTGTCTCTAGGGGTTGACTTGTCCCCAGGGAGCCTCCAGTATGTGCTCTGACGTGTGGCCTCTTCCACTAGGATGCTGACTTGCTTTACAGCAGAGCAGAAGAGGGAGAGCAAAGGAGGGGAAGGGTTGTAAATGTTGAGGGGAGGGAAGAGGAAGCGAGAGAACAGAACACAAAATTCCATCTGTTCTGGGTTGGATGGCTCATTTTTTAGCCTGGAGAGAGCAGCTTTGAATCCAATTTGTGGCTCTTGCCAACTGTGTCCCAGAGTCCCTTGTGGGAGCAGAAAAAAAACGCAAATGGCTGACAAGCTTTACAGTGGGTCAGGTCAGGGCTGTGCTGACCTATGGTGGAACTGACTTTGTTTGGCTGAAGAAGATGGATGTATTATGACAAGTGCTTTAAAACTTGATTTTATAATTTTATAATCTCTCTATTTCATATGTTTCAGTTTTCTTTGGCTTTACTTCTTAATCCAGTACCTTATGAAAATGCACATGCACAATTGTTATGGTTTAGGACCCTATGAAATCCGTTTTGTTTTTTCCTAAATTGCATTTTTTCCATTTTTATTCTTCTGAATTCCGTGTTTTACATTATAATCATATTTATTCACCTAAAACGTGTCTAATTATGTAGTGGAAACTATTATTGTGTTTGTTTTATTTATTTTTTATTATTATGTTATTCAACTTCAACACAGTGCTGGGGTTTAGCAGAACACTTACTGCTTTGCTAATGCATTTCAATATTTACCTGTAAACAACAAAAAACATTCATTTTTCGTGCAAAACAAAGAACCTTGTGTATTTCACATTAAAATAATCTTCCTTTTGTAAAATAAAAGTGAACCGAATTCTATGACATTCCGCGTTTAACAACGGATTCCATTGTATTTGTTGAATTACGCGACTCCGTCCGTGTTTTCCGCACCACAGAAATCAAATGGCCCTTGGTGGTTGTAACATTTTTTTGTGGCACCTGATATTTTTTTGTCACCAAACGGTAAACCAGTAGTTTTTCGGTTTTTCCTCAGCCATCTAATGTACGTTCAAAGCCACTTGCTTAAAAGGGATTAAATATATGAAGTGAAATTCTGTTGTGATAGAAACCAAATGGGTATAATACGAAAGCCTGTTGAAGCAGCATTTGTCCTGAATCCCTGAATGTGATAGTGCTGCTAGTATCTTAAAGCCACATTACCAAAAAAAAAAAAAAAAAAAAAATACTACATGCTAAAACTACAGAAAGATAGTTTACCATCCTTTCCTATTTAATAAAAAGAGATGTACTATCACACTCTTGTAACATCAATACATGATCCCATTCTGATCCCTGCAGAGTGACAGCTGGGTGTCTGTATTTAATGGGTCAGCGGTTCTCACTTCTAACTGAGCAATGTGGTGCCTTAGAGGTTAGTGTTTCTTGTGTTTAGATTGATCCGTGTCTCAGCGTACGCAGCCACATGACGGAGATGCTGCCCCTGCATATTCAGTAAGGCTACAGTAGATCAGAAATGGTGACTGATCTGTATATTTTTTTTCCTCCCCAGGGGTAAGGGACCACTGAAGAATACATCTGATGTAATCAGTGCTGCTAAGAAAATTGCAGAGGCAGGATCAAGAATGGACAAGCTGGGCCGCACCATTGCTGACCCTGTAAGTTCTTACAGAAACTTCTTTGTGCTAGCGACTCCAATGTGTAATTAAAATTATAGTGATGCCACAAGGAAACGTGGCAGACAAGGCGGTTGGACTGTCAACATCAGCAAGAAGTAACCAATATTGGCCAGAAGGTGTGGTTGTTTAAGACATAAATGGTTAAGCAATAAGGTTGAGTGGTTAGGGTTAGGCAAAGACATTGGTCAAATTGCTAAAACCTACAATCATTACACAAAGATTTCCTTTGAGAAAAGTCGACAACTTCCAGCTGAGGTTAACAGACCACCGTCTTGTCACATTTGTCTGTCTGCAGGTCCCTCTTTGCTATATCAACTCTGTCAAAGCCTGATAAACTGGCAACAGATGTAGCAACACAAAGGGCAAATGGAAGAAAATTACTTGTAATGGCTACGACAAAATGGCACATTGTAGAAAGGGAACACTACAGGAAAGATTCTGTTAAATAAGAAGCTCCTAGACGTAATATTCCCTGTAAATCTGCTCCAATATCAAATTAATTTATTTAATTTGACCTGTATGTGATTATTATGCTAGAAGATAGGGGCTTATAAATACATCACTAGTTTCAATCATATGAGCACTAAGTTACTTCATCAATAAGGGATTACTTTGATCATTGTGGTAATCAATAATTAATCTCAGAAGTCTGGATTCACTATTAGTGAAGACAATAATTTATTGACAGTACTGTCTACAAGTTGAAATTAGAGTTGAGTAAAACTTTCCATTACCCATATACACAACTCGTAAGTTTCTGTGTTTCTGAAGGAACTGACATTACTGCGTGCTGTATTGCACACACTGAGTTTAAAAAAGCTTTAACAATGGTTACATCTTTAGAGCTCTTTTTTTTCCCTCAACACTCACACAGCAAACACTCAGACTGTCCCTGTCTTGTCCATCCATCTCTCACTTCCCAGTACCAAATTCCATCATCTCATCACATCTATCCCTTAACTCAGAGACTATGGTCCTTGACACAGGGAAACACACATTCAATTATCCATGGCCTCATATTTCACTTAAGTACTTGCACTGTACCACTCCTCAGGGAGACACTGTAGATGATTTATCCACCAACTTATTCATGTGCAGTCTTTTAGGCACAGAGACTTCCTGCCTCTATGTCTGCTATACATGTATATCGTGTGTGTGTGTGTGTGTGTGTTAATAATAATAATAATAATAATAATAATAATAATAATACTAATAAAATAATATTTTATATTTTTTCTTCTGTCTCTAAAAGTACAATTGCTATGGAAAGCAAATCCTGACTTTAGATGTCTGCTGTTAGGTTTCAATTTTGCTGTGCAATTGGGCAAACTATCTAATTGAGAATTTTCTGATAGATATTGTGATTACAATTTGATTTGCAATTTCATTTTGTAAAGTCAAGCTTCAGCTCAATATTCTCAATAGTGTACAGCACACACTCCAAATCAAAAGAGTACAACAGGCTTATAACTGTCGACTCTTGTAGTCGAGCAGGTGTAGTGTGTCTTTCTATTTTCGACTCTTGTAGTAGAGCAGGTGTATTGTGTCTTTCTATCCAATAGGTGATTACCCTGCTTCTTGAAGCTAAAATGCAGTCAGTGCTGCATACAGAGTTGCAGTTGCGATTGTTCATCCCTCTTGATTGGAATATGTTACCTGCAGGCATAGTTGACATGTACAGGTTTTATGTTTTTATCATGTTTATGTGCATGTCTGGCACTACGGATGGAAATTAGCATTTTGCTAAATCCGGCGTATGTACGACTTTTATGTACATTCATTAATATGGATTGTGCCATTCAAATAAACTAAATTGAAATTGACAACATTGTAAATTTTGGTGATATTAGCTATTATAATATTGGCAGCATAAAGCTTCATTGTTAAATAATTGGTTCATCTAAATTTAATGTTTCAGGGCTTACTACAACACATTGTTGCATAGTACATTAAGAGGTGTTTCTAATGTTTTGGCTATCCTGTTTTCACAAGAGGTGTGTGTGTGTGTGTGTGTGTGTGTGTGTGTGTGTGTGTGTGTGTGTGTGTGTGTGTGTGTGTGTGTGTGT
>JAUBNQ010000002.1:7774464-7788955 GCA_032353495.1 Ctenopoma kingsleyae | reverse complement strand
ACACACACACACACACACACACACACACACACACACACACACACACACACACACACACACACACACACACACAGTTACTTACTTATACCCCCTCCATACTGCAGTTGAATCTTCCTGTCTGCGTTCCTTTTGCCCAGTTGGATTTCTCCCCCTTATTTACTCCACCATACTGTTCCCCCTCTGGCTCACTCTTTATCCTTGTCTTTTCTCCAACTACTTATTCTCTCAGTATTTTCCTCACTTTTAACCTCCCCCACTCTTGTTTTCTCTAGTCTCTCAGCTATGTAGCAGTCCTCTACTGTAAGGTGATCATATAGGTGACAGTGATAGAGAAGACTTAGTTTGTTTTACCACTATCTTAGGACATCTATAGTTCTCTCAGTAAGACAAACAGTACTGTAATGGATTTAGTTGTAGTCTTATTTGTGTGACCTTTTGATTTGTCTTCATGTATGTATAGGTTAAGGTTTCTTTCTCTGTGGTGAAAGGATGATATATTTTGCTGTCCCTATTCAGTCCCCAGTACAGTTTTCCTGTCTGGGGCAGTGTGTAAATGCATGCATAGATAGCTACATGTCTGAAAGCAAGTTTACACAGTGCTCCATACTCCCACCAGGGATACTGACGCGCTCAGCAGGATTAGACGCATCATAAGTCCTTCTCTGTTTGAAGTCTCCAAAAAGCATGATTCTAAAGATGTTTCCTCTTCCTCTGTTTGTACAGAGAAAAGAAAATAGGGATTTCCTCATCCTTCTGCTGATTACTGTACTTTATTGCCAATAACCATTATAGACAAATGAAAAAAGTATAATTTTTTTGTCCAGATAGCCTCTTCACTTCATCCAACCACATCCAAACACATTGCACTTTTAAGCACGACAGCACTGACCTGGCCAGATCCTTCCTGCAGAGAATCCATCAATTAAAAGATTGGCTGCTATTACCTCCCTTTCACATTTTCCCTGCACTCAGTTAACAGCTACCAAATGACTCTTCTTTGAGACAGCCAAGTACATGCAAATACTGGTATTTTTGCCAATATTTTTTCCTAGATTGCTCACTCTTGTGGTCAGCCCGGAAGTTTTCATAAGTATAGTTTAGTGATGTGAAAAACTGACTGTCTCTTATCAGTAATATGGTCCATTTGTACTTCATGAGTTCTTGAGTTTCTTTCTCTCTTCTGTTGTATGTTCTCCCTATTTATATTTATAAAGTATTTATTGAAGAATTATTCCCTTTTCCAGCCCTGTTGCTGTTTATTTGCACCTTAACACCTAAAGTCATTGTTTAAATTATGGTGAAAGGTTCACATCTTTTTCCTCACACACTATTTTCTCATAAAAAAGCCAGATTACCTGTTTTTTATTTGAACTGTTAAGTGTTAAATTTTGAAAAAGAAAATAATCAATTTCATTTCACTTCTCTTCACACAACATTCTTACCACCATCTAAATATAATAGATTGACAGCAGTGTTTGCCTCCTAACAGAATTTGCATTCCGTATGACATGATCGTGCTTAACCCTGTGAAGATGAGTTATCAATCTACCAGGATGTGGGCGTGTGCCTGTCATTTTTGCTCTGAGCGTGTTCCTAATCTTGGTGTCTACCTTACCTGTCACACTGCTACTAACTCATCTTGATAAAGTGCAAGATCGCATCTGTAGATACAGACGAATATTCAGATTGACTAGTGCTTTCAAACTAATTAGTCACAGCAACTCATTCATTTTACCTCTTGCAAGCAGGCAGTATTACAAGTAGTATACACTGCTTAAATACTAATTAATATGCACTTTCTCTCTCCTAGTGCCCCGACTCTACCTGTAAGCAGGACTTGCTCGCTTACCTGCAGCGTATTGCCTTGTATTGCCACCAGCTGAATATCTGCAGCAAAGTCAAGGCTGAGGTTCAGAACCTCGGAGGAGAGCTGGTTGTCTCAGGGGTAAGTTTAACAATGGAAACTCTATATACTATGTAGGCTTCAGTCGTCATTGTGCCAAGTCACTTTACTTTACTTTATTTGGCAGATGCTTTTATCCAAAGCGACTTACAAGGAGTTCCCAGAGTAACTAAAAAACACTTAAAATCATGCTTTGGGAAAACTGTTAAATGTCTGAAGATTCTCATAATCATCCAGATCATGGTTATTCCAAAAAAAATTGCTGTTCAGTGGCAAGTCCTGTTGGCACTCATCAGCATTTTTTAGGTGCAACTGTTCAATAAACTTTCCACCAGTGTTGGCTACAGTAATGCATTTTCAAAGGTAGCAAAGTGCCAATACAAGAGGATGGCAAGACTGCGAAGTAAAGTCAATGCTGTGGGTGAGAAACGATTAATGTAAATAGTGCCCATTCATAGTGAAAATCTTTTAATTCCAGCCAGAAATCTATCTAGTTATATAATATATATCTGTAGAAAGCATTGGCTACCTCCTAAAGTTTTATTATCTTGTGTTGCCCAAATAAGTTAAACCCACTCAGACTAAATTGCGATTGGTCGTAGCAATTAACTGTATTTGCTGATTTTCTGCACTTTAGATTACGACATATTACTGTATCTCCTGAACAGATAATAGGAAGAAATTTCATTTTTTCTGTGCTAGAATGAATTTTGCCCAAATGTTTCCTAATCATTTTACTTGTTAGGAAAAACACTGTACAAGGCCACTGTTTGCAAATTTGATTTAGAATTAATTAACCACTTATTTACCAGTGAATTAAAATGAAATACTTTGCATGTGTGTGCAGGAAATAATGAATTCCTCCCACCTTTCTGTAGGGCTGAGTATGCTTCCAACACTTCCAGTCAAGTGTCACCGGTGTCTCTGAGGCTATTAAACTGTGGAGATTAAATTAGTGTGACCTTTTTCCATATTCTCACATCTGTTGTATGTCAGACAGACTCGGAAAGGTTGTTAATTCCACAGTACAAACACTTGGCAAAACAAAACATTTAGTGCAAAACAGGGCAGGCACTAGAAGGACAGAACAGTTTAACGTCAGTTCAAAAGTAATTAAAGTTCAAAATATCATAATACCCCTTTTTTAATAAAGCTGTTTCTCTGTTTCTCTCTCTTTTCTCACATCTCTTCGTGTGATCAGTTGGACAGTGCCATGTCCCTCATTCAAGCAGCAAAGAACCTGATGAACGCAGTGGTGTCCACTGTCAAAGCATCATATGTTGCATCTACTAAGTACCAGAAGAACAAAGGCATGGAAGCCCTCAATATGCCAGCTGTCTCTTGGAGGATGAAAGCTCCTGAGAAGAAGCCTCTGGTGAAGAGAGAGAAGCAGGATGATGGTCAAACCAACAGAGTCAAGAGATCCTCTCAAAAGAAGCATGTCAACCCTGTGCAAGCCCTGAGCGAGTTTAAAGCCATGGATAGCATCTAGATTTAAAACGCAAAATACTGACCAATGAGTTTTTATATAGATTGAGTTTGTTGTTCTATCAAAATGAAAAGGTGTTAACATATTTGTACAATCTTTTCATACAGCTTGTCTGTTTGACCTATTATACACTGCCTTGTTTTAATTCCATACATTCAAATGTGCTTGAGTCTGGAGCTGTCTCATTTCTCTAGTAAATGCAGATGGGGGAAATCAACTGGACTAAATATCTTCCATCTTTATATGAGGAAAGGGACTGGATTTCAGACATTATTGGAACATAATTCCACAAGGCTTTTCATTATTTTGAATTCTGACCAATTTAATACTAATACTACTGGGGTCTCTGGTGTTTTTCTCCGTATCGTTTGATTATGGCAAAATACATTCTGTACTGCAAATATCAACTATGCAAAATCAACTTCCTTATTTTAACTCCAGTAATAATCGTAGTTCAGTTGGATGTGCCGGGCTAACTGGTAAGATCGAAATGTTTTGGTCCAGCCTTAACAAACCCACGTCAATATAATTCCATATGTGCCTGCATTTTTATAACTTGGTACACATAATTTGTTGTGGCACTATAAAAAGTGCCATGACAAATCAAACTGACTTTAAACACTATTTTCAGTGCTGTATGAGTGATTTGTGTCCCCGTTTAACATTTGAACAAGTCAACGTAATTTCTTTAGAATTTAAACATGTCAGATTATATTTTCTTATTGTTTTCTTTTCCATGTTCACATGATGTAACAAACCAAAGGTGACAATTCTGTCACATGTTCCATCCTACACTGAAGGCACACAGATCCGAGTTCAATCAAACTTTTTATATGGGCCTCAACTCTGCTGGGGAGAACCTTGTGGGGTAACCAGTGTCTTGACCATGTGTTGGTACTCTCCAGAGCTGACAAACTTCATTAACTGTCATTGAGACCGAACACCTCCACAATCTAACAATGTGTCCAAATTGTGGGATCAATATGTTTTCTCTCTGCAGTTTAGAAGTAGGCAAGGGAAGAAGGGGATTTAAACTGTGCATATTGCTTGTATTTCTTGTCCTTAAGCTTGACACTAATCAAGGTTTTATGTCATGCATACAATTATAAAAACCTAGAAATAAGTTGCCAGGTGTTGGAGCTTTAAAACATATATATATATATATTCAGGTAACAGCTGTGTGATAGTTTTCCTGCTCAGCTTGTTTTCCAGTCATACATAGCATTTTGCTGCATAGTGATGCATTGGTACAGTGAGGTTTTGGAAACCTGCTGCTCTGGTCTAAGGGCTGAACCTTTATTTTGCTTGTTTGACATCTGTGAACTCTAGCAGGATGGACAGGTATGGTTATTTGACAGGTGGATTTTTTTTTTTACTGTAGAATTGAGCATTTCAAGAGTGTTTCTCAGTACATTTTTCCTCTTGTCTTTTGCTGTATTAGAATTAGATTTTGAATCTGGAGTGATATTAAACTACATTGCTGTGGAATTTATGGTTTTGACAGCTGATTCATTAGTGCACAAATGTTCTGTACTAATTATACTGCCTGCTTTATATTTTATTAAACAGTTGAAATAAAAACACTTATCTTTTTGTACCACTTACTGAAGTAACCTTTCCCCCCCCTTACTTAGACCTGTCATCTAATGATTGTATGTAGTATTAGCAAGGTTTAGTAAAAGTACTTGAATTGCTTCAAGAGCAACTTTCAGTGATAATATATGTTTTAGCAAACCCCCAAATATACTATTGTGCATAAGTTATACTCCATACATACCTCCCATAAAGTCTGCATTGCTGACTTGAGAGTTATATACAACTCTTTATGTAGTTAGGATATACGGCTGATTTTTCTTTTAAGTGCAGCATTTAATATCAAATATCCTTCAGTCTTCTGGTGGTGGTCTTTTTCTTCTGTAACAACAGTACGTTGTGAAGAAAATGCAGTGGGAGGCCCATGAAAGTCCTCTATGATTGGGTAAATACTGTGTATGTGAAGTGGCAAGGTATTTTAAATGATCTGCTTTCCCTTAAAGTGCTGTAGTAACTGCACTCTGAGTCATCACTGAGAAGAAAAATCCACATTTTCAGTTTTTCCCCAGAAATAGAAAACATCTCACAGTATATTATGCTAAGCAAAAGTTATATCAGGAAGGCTAATTGCTCAGTTAGGTATGGACATAGCAGACTTTTTTCACAGCAGACGTCATGACTTTCCCAATCAACATCAATGGTGCCTCAGTGTCCCAGTGAGGCAGAATAGCAAGAATACATGTGTACAGATTAAGTATTCTAAGTATTTTGTGCAAATGCATTCTGTTAAATTTCACTTAAAATAAATACAGTTAAAATTTGTACCTCCTGCATTGGGGCGTGTGTAACAGTTTGCTTCGGTTTGGGCATTTCTGTTCAGTGGGGGGATTTACTTTTTCGTGACAGACATTTTTTCTTCGCAAAAGCACAAATAATAATGGCTCCAAACAGTGCCAGTTAGCCAGGGCAGTGAGTGAGCATGCACAATGACAATACCAGAGCTCTGCAACTTTCTCACCTGAATGGAAAGCAGCCAAGCTACAGTTTTTAAATCCATCAGTGTATCCTATTTTTAACAAAATTCACAAATCACAGGCTATCGATCCTGAACAGTCCCATTCTAGCAATTACCTAAGGTGGGCACAGGCAATGCCTTATATTTAACAACACGATGTTGCTTATAGAAAAAATATATTTGATATTATGTATGAGCCAGATTGTAGCATAATCTGGTGTAGAAAGAAAAAAATAATGGCTGTTTAACATTTGTTTTTTTTCAGTGGCAAGGTGGCAAAATTTGTATCTAATGCCTGGAAAAGAGGACAGGTTGTTTGTTTTGCACAGTTGTGGTGCTGTAAATTACCAGTAGGCTACATACAGGCGGGATCAGGCTGCAGTGTAAATTAACTAACACAAAGATAAAAATAAAATTGAAAATCAGTCAGTCTAACCGCCATAATAATGATATTTAGTTTTATAATTTTACACAGTTAAGGACTTTCAAGCTCATATTCCTAATTTATAATCAAATATTATGATTGAGTTAAATCAATGTGCAACATATAGGCTGTATGTCTGCTGAAGTTGTTTACTAAAGTGACAGAGACAGTTTTTTTTTTTTTTTGTTAAAAGGTAAACCCGCAGAAGGCGTGACCTTCTCTTAGGAAAACAGAAGAGGTCGTGATGACAGCAGCAAGTGAGGATGTGTTGCTCAGGTGCGGCCTGGCCGCTGCCTGTTACAGCTGCTCTGCGGAGGCCACGGATACTGACAGTGTCACGATGCATGTCAACTACAAGTTGTGGTTTGACACAGTTTGTGTCCACAGAGGTAAATTGCGTGTTAGGACAGAGACAGGAAAAACTGTGAGTGTCACGGCAGAAATGCTGCTGTAGTGTTTTCACAGCTCAGCAAACATTTTTACTGAACATCAACAAGTCGTGCTTTACACACACTGAAGGACCAGTTAGTTACCGGACTGGTGAGGTCCAACCAACCTTCAACAACAGAATTAGCTATTACAAGTGAGTGCCTTAGTGACTGGAGGACATAATTCTAAGATGGTTTCTACACCTACATGTCCATATGGTTTCAACAGTAAATAAAACTGTACTGTACAGAGTTTTTTTCCATTTTATGTTACTCATACTTTACTGCAGTTCAGAGGGAAGTACTGCACTTACTGTACTTTCCGACATGTATTTGACAACGTTACTTACTTTGCAAGTGTAGGCCAAGATTGTCAATGCAAAATATGATAAAATATTAAAATGTATTTTTATGGTATGATGATTTAATGAATTCCATATTTTCCAGATGTACTGTTTTTGGTTCACACCAGATCAATAGGTAACAGATACCCTTTTCACCTTTGAACGTTTGTTTGCAGCACAATTGTGAAATAAGCTCATAGTAAATAAAAATTCTCCTTGTAAAAAGTTTTTATTCACTTGTGTGTAGCTCCCAGTCTTTGCTTTTTTATCAATACTAACTAAAGGGCAAATTCCTGAACAGAAAAAATATTGAATTAATTTTTTAAATAAAATTCTCAGAAATATGTTTTTTTTTAAGTAATTCTCTCCTTGAATCTCACAAATTAAACTTAACAAGGGCTAACTTTCAGACTTTCTGCAAAACCTCACGTTGCACATGTTGAATACATCAGGACTACAGCGCACTTACACATTTATGTTATCAACAGCATCAAGTTCAGTAGTGTTTGCCACAGTAGCTGTATTTTTATAGTTAAAGTAAATTTTAGAACATGCACTTACTTACTTCAACTTGAGTAAAAATTTCAAATGGTTCTTCTTCTTGTAGTTGAGTACCTTTTTAGTCAAGTACATTTACTGGAGTCCTAAAGGAACTTGTGAAGTGAACCAGTATGTGACATCATGCACATGCTGGTGATAGGAAAAAAAAAACAGCCTGTGCTGATATTTATGATATCATGAAAAAAATTAAGACCACTGCATGAAAGCTATGATTGCAAATCAGGGTTATTCCAC
The DNA here is from genome assembly GCA_032353495.1 of Ctenopoma kingsleyae. NCBI lineage: Eukaryota > Metazoa > Chordata > Actinopteri > Anabantiformes > Anabantidae > Ctenopoma > Ctenopoma kingsleyae. The sequence goes on along the minus strand of JAUBNQ010000002.1, from coordinate 7,781,024 downwards.
CAAATATAGATTTCTGAACACTTCCAAAGTTGAAACATTAGTAATGTGTTGTGTAAAAATTAATATGAACTTGTTTTGTTTTGAGGTCTGAAAACACTGGAGCTTTTCTGGTATTTTGTCCATTTTTCATTTTCTGCAAATAAATGCTCTATTTATATGGAATTTGGGAGTTATGTTGTCAGCAGCTTATAGAATGAAACAAAAATGTAAATTTTATTCAAACATATACCTTTAAATAGCAAAATCAGAGAAACTGAGAATTTTGCATAATACTTTCCAGAGCTGTAATATATTTGATGTTATTCTTCCACTTCATTTTTATGTGAAGTGGCCAAGTTAGGGTAAATCTATTCCCTACAATGTTAACCTACCTAGTTTTTATGGCTTTATGGTGTCTCTCAAGGGCCATATTTGAACATTTTGAAAACAGTTTTGCCATTCCGGTTTAATAGATTTTTCCCATGTCATTGTTGAGCAGTTAAACATCATAGTGATCCATGTTCCTTACTATCCTTTTTTTTTTTTTTTTTTTTACATTTACAGTAAAGACTCACATGTAAACAAGCTGCCCTCACAACCACATTTAGTGCTATATTTTTAGTGTTTAACGCTGTTGTGTAATTGTAGCCTGTGACTGATAATTAAAGTGGAGCTGTCCATTTTGTTCTGGTGCTGATTTGGGCAAAGTAGCTTGTTTTCCTTTTTCAAAGTCAAATGGTGATGTGCTACAGCTTAAAGGTGATTCATCAAGCAGTTATCTGATAGAAAATGAACCTTGAGCTATTATAACAATCAATTAATCTTTGAATTAGGGTTTTAATAATTCTTCAAATTCACAGTTAGCTTTAGCCACGGTTTATGTTGCATTTTGGTTTTTTTGGGGTATTGGGGCTTTCAAAACATGGGTGCCCTACACTCTGTCCCTGAATGTAGCGTATCCCACCTCCAACTAATAGACCTGCAGCTAACTGACACTTTCTTAAAAGACAGAATGTGACGTTCTTAACATAAAGCCCTCTCACAAAGGCAAGCGATAAGTCATCTTAAAACATATCAGATTTACAGGATGTTGTATCGATTTTGCAGGTGTCAGGGAGCTCAGGTTTCAGTCTTAGTTTTAGAACTGTAAAACTCTTTTAAGTAATTTTGTGAGCAAGATATTATCAAAATGGACCATTGACAAAAAAAGTCAGTTAATAGTAAACTTGTATGACTTGTGCTAAAATATTATACATCGACTTTGTTCAGTGTTTGATTGCTCTCACCTTTCCTCGTGATGAAGCCAGAACCCACCACAGATGTCTCCAGACAAATATATCTCTGTAAACGTGGGTGGCCTTTTGAGAGTATTTAGGTCTTGACAGATAGTAAGAGGACTGGTACAACAGGAACAGGTGACCTGAATCTACCAAAGCCTTGTAGGAAACAGTACAGGGTGGTTGTATGAGGCATTTAAATGCAGATATAATGCAAAGGTGACAGCATGGAACATGCCAAACCCCCCCTCTGTTATTTTCCTATCATTTGTGTTTTACTGTGTCACTCAAAAGACTGGTGTGGCATGATATGTTTGAATGATGTTTTATCAGTCATGGTGGACAGGTGTGACAGTTTAATCCATTATTTTAACATTAGAGAACCTGAGCTGTTGGGAGGAAGGAGGAGAGAGGATGGAGAGAGCAGCATGATAGGAAGGGGTGGGATGCACTTATAGCTGGTGAGCTATGCTGTACATAAACACAGGAATAGAGAGGCTTCTGGTGTGTTAGCCCTGAACCAAGTGGGAGAGAACTGGCAATAAACACAGGCTGCTGGACTGACAATCTGTCAGTGCCGAGGTGGACGTCTCACATAGATAGACTTGGCTCTGTTTGAGTGTAAATGTTAAATATGACTGGTTGAAAGGACCAGTGAACCACACCACACAGATGCCAGAGTACAATCATGCCAAATAAGGTAGTCCTTACTAAAATGTCAATAGCTTTACACTGGATCCAAGAATCAATTGAGTCTAGCCGGACACCCAGGGAGACTGTCATTTATTTTGGAGTTTTAATACTCCTCAGTGTCTACAGACACACTAGAGTGACTCTTTTATGTGTTGTGCCAAGCTACTTTGTAGTGGAATCATTTGATAGGTGAAGGTCTCAGATGTACAATACCAAGCCAAATGAGCACTGGATGATAGTCTGTTTATTCAAATGAGTTACTTAACAGTCACAGCACAGACAATGAAATGTCTCATGTCTCGTTAACAAACAACAGAGATAAGTGACCAAGTGGAGAATTAGAAGTAAACAGGATGTGTTTATTCCAGTCTAAAGTTTTTTCGATCAGTTATCCTGACCTTCTAAGTTTAACCTTTCCACTGTGCCATTAATAATGACATCCTTGCATTAATAACCTTTTTTTTTTGCCAGGAGCGGTCTTGAGGAAAAAAGGTTGTAGAAGTCCCCTTAAGCCACAGCTACAGGCTGAGAACTGGGAATTTGGGAGGACCATAATTACCTGAGGGCTAACAGGAGAAATGGTAACTGAATTTTATTTTGGCCTGCTGGTGTCAGGTTTATAGTAGCACAGTAACCCACTTATCACGTTTAATGGAAGTATTGTCCTTTGGGGGATTTATTTTAGCTTTTCTTTGTGGAAGTGTAATTAGTGAGGCTTATGGGGCTTTCAATCTCATAAAGTTTAAATTTCCTCCATGGTCAGATTTTTATTGTGACTGCTGAGTGTTGGCTACTCTTTTATAAGCATGAGTCTGCCAGTGGTGAGTCATGCTAGCAAAACACAAGAAGGAGCTCAGCATTACATGATTTTGACCAGTTTTGATGGTGATCCCGTAATTGAACTGAAAGATAAAATTAAAATGACTTTTATTGGTGCTTTTGATATTTGTGATAATTATGAAAATCAAATATTGACTAGAGGTTTAAAACTATAGCAGCAGCCTTAAAGCAAATAGAACAGGTAGTAGACAGAGGTGGAATGCTTTGTCTAACTGTAAAATCCATTACCATGCCCTGTATAAAAATCCTCTCCATACACACACACGTGGTAGTTTCACTGAACACAATTTCATACCTTCACCTTTTCATGGCATGGCTTCTGAGACCACTTACTCAAAATCTATCTCCTAAAATCACCTCTTTTTAATGTTAGCGCAGGCCCAGGATGAGTTAGATGATATTTAATCTAGTCAAATGGTGCCAGCATTAGAACGACTACCATCTTTTCATTTAATAATCTGCTCCCAAGTAATCACAAAAAGGCAGTAAAAAGTAATAGAATCAGCAGTCGCACAAGCATAGATAATTATGTTAAAAACTCCTTTCACAAGCTTGGGGAAAAAAGCTTAATGCTGTAAACCTTGCAGGAAGGACTGCTGCTTCAAATAATTATAATAATAATATTGCAGTGGTGAACATGTGTGTGCTGTCTAGGACAGTTTATGTGATGTAATTGGATGTAAAATGCTTTTAACTGGCTCTTTAATTAACTTTTGGTTAGAGTGATTTGTGGTTCTCAGGCGTTCCCTTGTGGCATGCTGTTGTCTCTAGTCAAGGCTAGTGGATTATTTGCAAACACCTAAATCCAGTTTCTTCAGCCAGTTCCATCAGCTCTCTTTTGTAGAAGTAATTTCTATCCCTAAAGGAAGAGCTGCCTTTTTAAATACATGTATATATACTGTATATACATATATCTTTACCTCTCTCTCTCTGTCGCTCTCTCTCTATATACGTATATATTTATACATATACATATATATATGTATACGTGTTAACATTCCCTCAGTGATATTTGAAATACATCCTGACAGGTATTTAAACAGACCCAGATATTAAACATTCACTTGAACACCTTTGCATAAGGTAATTCAATAGTGTCACACAGCATTGCAGACTACCAATCATCTCATATATATTCTGGGTACCCGGTTTAGCCGGCACTGTATTTTAATGGCTGACATCTCAGGGCTGCAATTCAAGTGTGATTTATATCTTCTCAAGTCATCAGTTACAATCAGATCCAAGGATCTGACTTTGTGCTTGCTGGACGACCATATCTAATACAGAGGGGCGGAAAAAGAAAAAAGAGCTGTGTCACCTTCTCAATTTTTAGTGAAAATTTGAATCAAAAGTGCCTCAGTAGAGGTGGAGAAAGGTAGATAGAGAGAGTAAGAGAGGGGTGACAGGGCTCTGCATTGGTACGCAAGTCTGTATCTCATCCTTAAACCAATTTCCTTCCTCAGTACTCCGGGGAGTGTTCTGATTTGCACAGTTTCCTTTCTCTGAGTAAGTGTTTATCCTGCTTTTACAATTAGATCTCGCTCCCAGCTGCAGCATTAATCAAATAGCCAGACATATTCTCCGCATTTGGTGATTGAGGGAATGTGTCTTACATGTCTATGGTAACAGGCTGTGAAGCAGCACAGTTATTTGTTTAGTAAATGTCTTACACATACTGTACACACATCTGACCGGTCAAGAGGATTTCATAACACTGTGAATGAATCATTAATCTAATACTACTCTTATTTTTCTTGGTGTGGTGGTTTTGCCAAGTTTAGACAGTACAAAAAGTATAGAAATACATAGTAAAAATTTTAATTTTGTACAGCAAGTAGACCCAATAATATACAGAAATGTATTTGAGATGCAAAGATTCCTAACAAAGAGTAATTTAGCAGAGGAGCCACCACAAATTTCACAAGTGTGGGGGTGTATGTATTCCTCTCGCTTCATAGGGTGATGTCAATAAAAATCCACTACAATCACTTAATGTACTCGTCTGCCCCACTCTACATATGGTATTTAAATGCTTAAATCAAAGACCTGGTTACTTTATTGGTGTTCTTTATAGGTACATTTAGTGATGATTTTCAAGTGCACTCAGTTATTTGTGGCTAATTAGGGCAAGAGTTAGTTAGACCACAGAAATGTATATTTGCTCGTGGGCAGCGACTTGGCCGGTGTTGAAACAAAGGCCACAATACAGAGTGTTATCTCTTTTGTAGACAGGGAGCGAAGGCTATCTAATATAGTACAGAGTGCAGATGAAAAGACCAGTGTGCAGTGGAGTTATTACTATACCAGAGGGGAGAGCAGCATTGTGCTCTCTCAGAAAGAGATGATTTACCAATTGAGTTGCCCGTCACCATGGTAACCTGTGAAAGTTGTGACATTCAGTTAGGAACATGCATGACAACTAATTTATTAGTCTAGAATTATTTTGATAGAGCCAGAATTGGGAACGATAGAGGGATAGTGAAGATATCGATCACTAATTGGTCTGTTTCTTTCTTTACGATGCTGTATACTGCTGGTGTCACATGTTGCTTATCATAAGTGAGGCATGCAGCAACAACAACAACTCCAGCAGCAAAACACCCAACTTATTATTCACTTATTAATCCTTCCTCAGTTGTCATCTTTATCTGCTGCGAAACCTGCACCTCTACATTGCAATTGTTTACTCTGTATTTTTCCACGAAGAGCTTTTTTCTCCAAGCAGCTGTTTTGCTGTGTTGGCCTAAATTATCCGAATCCAAATGAAAGTGGCTAACGCAGCCCTCAGGTAGTGAGTTAACATGTTATGTGTATTTCGATATTTAATGAGCTAAATGCCAATTATTCAAAAAGAGTTGTAGATTTCAATGAAATGAGCACAAACTCTTTGATGCAAATTGGTTCTCGTGGACAGGAATCATTTGAAGCTTCACCACAAATTGGATTATGGCAACTAAAAAAACTGAACAAGCTATTTCTCTGTGCGTGACACATGGAAATGTTAGCTAGTAGTCATGTCAGAGTAATCAAATTTACTATGTACTTTCCTTTTCCATCATTGTGCTAGAAGATATACATAGCACTGTACTTTATGTTGCTTGTTGTTATCAGATACTAATGATTATTGTTCCAATTGGGGCAATTGTTGTTGGACAGCTGCATATAGTAGATGACAGCACTGCTACAGGGTTTTGTTACCTTGTCCAACAATACCTCAACAGGTGGCCAAGAAGAACTGGAAGTCAACCAGAATTGGTCTACCAACTGAGGTACGGCTCTAAGCTGCAAGCTCCTTTGTTCCAACTAAAGACATAAATCTTTAAGAATAAATCACAAACATATAATGTCAGGTTAATAAATATTAAAACACTGATAGGTTTTATTTGACATTTGTCTTCTGTTCACCACCATAGTGAATTTAAAATGAAACACTCAAGATGTGAGTGAAGCTTTAAGTCAAAGGGTTTGACAAAAGTGTGGCATTAACCATTCAGGAATTTCTCAGTAAGTTTTATTAAAAAAGTAATAAACAGACAGTTGGTCTCTGCAGAATTAGCAAACATTGCACAAACAGGAGTAGGCTAAATACTGCATTTGCTGGGGGCTATTTTTGGATTAGTGGATTTGGTGCACTAGTGTGCATTTATGGCAACAGGACTATGTGAGACTGACTTAAAATAAGCTACTGTTGACAAAAAAAAAAAAAAATGAATAGAAAAAAAAGTGTCACATAATCCCACTGTCTCACTATGTTTCTTTTAAAAAAGACGA
>JAUBNQ010000002.1:7743359-7770075 GCA_032353495.1 Ctenopoma kingsleyae | reverse complement strand
TTTCTCGTCACTGCAGATGATACATACCAGCAGGTACTAATCAGTGAAGGAGTTAAGTCATGGCAGACTACACTTAAAACACTACTGACCAGTTTTCTTCTCCACCAGGGTGTAATCTGTGGTTTCGCATCACATTGCCTCTGGCAGTTCTCTCGTTGTGCTCAAAGTTTTGCGTCCAGCACATCACCCCATGTGACCTGGAACTGGCTGACTGTTACTCCTTTGTAGCCTTCCACTTGCAGACTGACAGTGACAGATTGGTTGCTGCTAGGAGAATTAGATAGATAAATACAAAGAAATTTGTAACTGCCCAACCTAGAGTCTGGGTTTCATTTATTGATTGGGTCATGCACTAGTAGATCTCCATTTGCCTCCACTAAAGTACATTGTGCCTTTCTTGAGGATGACCCTGAGGATTTATAGATATGAACAAAACAACATCAAACTTCAGAGCTTATGTCAGGAACACAGAGGAAAGATACAACAAAACTTCCAAATATCACCTCCTGCAAAGTCTCTCAGAGAAAGATTGTTTATTTATTTACCATGCTTATTCAGATTTCTCCCTCTTCTGCTGAGCTCTCACAGGGAGACTATTGTAGGAAGGGAATGGTATGACAGCGTACAACGTCAAGTTGCTTTTATTGTAGCTTTGCTGCCAAAGCCCAGTGGTGTTTAAACTGGATCACAGCAGAGCAGGGAATGATGGATGTTTGCAGCTGGTTTTTCCACTGTTTGCTTATTACATAGCTTTATCACGGAAAATCGTTAGGGACACAAATTCTCTCATACCATTAAGTGAAACTTAAGGCTAGGAGAAGATATTGATCCTAAAATAAAAAGGATAAAAAACAGAACATGTACCATCTTCTTCTATCTTAGGAAATTACTGGCTTCATATACTGTACTGACATCTACTCTGGAATAGAAAAGGAGAGGGAAAAGGTAAGCGAGAACCATGTCGTTGAGAAGTGCTGAATGAGTCATCTTTTAATATTACCTGTCACTGTGTAGAATCGACTTGTCCTTTTCTAAATGAATTACACACCGAACCTTACAAAATCACAAAACGGAAAGTGCATCTTTCAACCATTTGTGTTGCTGTTGCATCACATGGTTCTAATCTCTGCTAAATATACCAACACTGTGAACAGATCACCGCATTCTCGCAGCTCAAAGCAGAAACCCCTGCATCTTATCTGGAGGGTGTACTCACTTTTTCACAGATTTAAGGACTCTGGTCTCCTCATCTGCATTTATATAAGCAACCATAAAAGCTGGTTTCTAGTCTTTTTGCTTCCCTCTTCCTTGGACAGTCTTGAAGAACAGGAATAGAATTGAGATGCTGGCAAAGGCTACTTATTTGACGGAGGCAGCAGCTGCATAAACAATGCTTTATTTCACATCCTCTTAATGTTTATTCACTGGCTCCCATTCGTACATTGATAGTGCTGAATCACACCCTCATGTGCACACTCTCTAATTATTCTGTACCATAGCAACTGTAACTTAGCAATTGCTAAACCTCTTCCATTTGAGAGGTTTAGAAAAATGTCATTATTGTTCTCTATTTATCCTTTAAAACTCAGGAAGGTGTGAAGTAGCACCAGCAGTGGCTACATTGTTAGGAATTTCTCTTGCACTATCCCTAACCCACAAAATCCCTTTTGTGATATGCTGATTGAAGGTCTTTTGAGATTAAGTCATTAAAATGGACTTGACTCACATCTAAATGACTTGCAATTTCATGTAAAATACAAAAAGAACATTGGTTCATTAAGGTGTAGGCTATTAAAATGCAGTAAGTCACTTATATCTGATGTCCTTTCTGCACAGCCTTGCAGCAATGTGTGGAGGAGAGCCACTATGAATTCTGGGCTCAATGACAACTAGTGACACTATCTGTCAGCTGATGCGTCTTATACCACTTTGACACACAAAACTGTGAATCACACAGGGTATTAGACACTCATTTAGTGTGACCATTCATATCAAAATTATGGTAATAATGTTGCCATTCATACAAGATCCCGGTCTGTTAACCGTGTGCCACGCTGCACACTTATTATACACAGTGCTGTGTAATGTTCTTAACATGGCTGTGATGTTTTCATGCCTGTAAACTCCAATAAAGCGCTGATTGTTTCTGCAAGCATACTGTAGTTCTGACAGTTGAAAATGGTAGACAGTGTGGATGATAACTTGAGGTGTGTGCTACTGACAAAAAATAATATCCGGATATTTTCTAGCATTGCGTTGATAACGGTAAATGTAATTTATGCCCCAGAGTTTGTCAACATTTTCTATATACTATAACGTGAATTATATTGTAGTCTGAACCACACCACCTGCACCTATATACAAGTATACTTGTCAGTATACTTTAAGTATACTTCAGTATAAGTACAAGTATAAGCCAAAATGTACTTATACTTTTCTGTATACTTGTCAGTATACTCCAAGTATTCTTAGATGTAATTCTGTCTAATATATCTCTAATAAGTACATAAAAAGTAAACTCAAAGTATACTTTTTTAGTTTTAGTTTAAAAGAAGTATACCAATAGTATATTTGAATATACTAATTTTTTACAAGGGTAGCTACAGTATTCAAAGGTGTTTATGACTCTGTTGTTTTTCTTTTCATAAGGCATGATTGTTGCAGAATGACTCCGCTAAAGTTTGCTAAACGTGGTTTTGTGCCGGTAACTTGGCTGGTTTAGGCCTGTCGTGGACAGCTGACCCCAAAAGCTTTTCATATTCTTCATATTATCTGCTGTTAGTTCGCATTTAATGAAACATATACAGTAGTCTTGTCTTTTCAAAGCTGAACCAGTTCTTTGCAAGCGAGGATGATCCACGTTTAGCAATTAAATGTAACAACATAGTAAATTGTAATGCTGGTGGTGTTTTGTCTCCTGCTGCTATTTGTTCTTTGACTTTTTCCTTCAGTCATGCATTTTTTAGCAGCTACACTATCTTAACTTGTGGTGTGTTGACCGTATATACCTATGTCTTACTAGCACATTGCAAGCATTCTCACTGTCCAAATGCAGTAGTCTATCCTGCTAAGTTACACAAGGTGATGTATGTGTGTTTTTGTGTGTTTTTGCGGTGAAATATTCAATACCGACTCACACAATGTTAAAATATCACTAAAGATATTATCCTGGACGATATGTATTGCACATCCCTAATGACAACAATATCTGCTGTTCAAACCCTAAGGCATCTGTGTATATCCTACAGCCATATTGTTGCCACAGACATCTTAATAATAACTGCAGTCAGAGCCCAACCAGAGACTATCCACATGCATCCCTATTTGGTTCCTACTAAAACTGGTACTAACATCAGAACAGCAAGTGGTCAGTAGCACTGAACTGTTAGGATCACACAGGTGAGACCAGTCTGGCTGCCATAGCTGAGGTTATTGAAGGACTATTGCACAGACAATCATTGTAAATCTGTAAACTGCTCACTTGCAAAAAGCTGTTTGTCATTTGAGATCAACACTCTTAATACAAATGTTTTTTAATGAGTAGTTATTGAAAGTTTCCATGTCTAATATAAAAAAAACCATGTTGATAAGAATAAGATAAGAAATGCAAGAAATCCTCTGTGATTTATGTAACGTTTGGTGTAGGTTTGCAGGCCGTCTCTAGATCAGATAACCTCTCCACATTATCAACAAAGAGCTGTTTAGAACAAAATATAGTAGAAAGGTGAAGGTTAACTATCAATTTATTTTTGATTCATTTAGGTTCCCATGGCCCATTGCACTGTGTCAGTGATATTCGTGTGGCATGTTGCTCTTGATAGCAAAATGCTTTGGGGGAAAACACTGTACGACCTTGTATATGTGCAGCATTCTGTGAAGCAGATTTATAGATTTTATCACTACAAATAGTTGTCCTCTCTTTCTCTCCTATCTTCTATGAAATGTATTTTTTGCAAGAAGCAAAATAGTATCATTTAGAAGGACAGTGTACACAGTGCTGCATGGAGAGTGTCTGTATCTTGCACTAGTAAAAATCAAACATTACAAAGATACTTCCAAAGAATGCTGAAGTAACTTACTTTTGTGCCATCATTAGACTAACTCTACAACTGTAGACTTTTGTGTATTGGAGGATAAAAACAACAATAGAAAAAATGAACGATAAAAGCTATAAAGTAATTGGACTGCTATCGTTTAAACTAAACATGATGGACTGCTCTCTTAACTTCACTGTACAATTTCCTTTCTGTGTGACAGTCAAAGTTTGCATGACTCAGGCCCCTGACACATAGTTTTCCAAAGGGGCCATATTCTGTGTTGTTGGCATGCTCGGGGGCTGACTGTACCGGAACGGGAGTTGTGCTGTGTGGGCCGACATAGCTTTGGCTGCTAACTTGTGCATTAACACTGTGCTCGCCTGCTGTGCACCTTGGCCACTTCCTAGCGACTTGCTTTCCATTAATAAATGTAGCACTTCATTCATTAAAAAAAATATGTTGCATTGGAACATAATCGACCCAGTGGTTACATTCCCCTCAAAAATGTAATTACATATGCAGTTTAGTGGCATAAGAATTTTTCAGCACACAGGGTTGTCATCCGAGTCTGTGTTTATTTTGTTCTGCTCATCTCTCCCAGGTTTGAAAACTGGGAAAAATGTCAAGAGAAGTATTTTGTGGTTGTTTATGTGCAGGTGGTGTGGTTCAGACTACATTCTCAGTGGAAATATTTTCCTGCAAATCTAGTGCAGTTGTTCGATACCCACAAAATAACGAGAGTGTTATCACCTGCTCGAACAACCAATTAAAATAAATAAACTGTCCAGAATTTAAGAGAAAGCCACAAAACTGTATGATGTGAACATGTCTTTATGCCTTATGGATGTTTGTCTCAAAACGTCATCTTTTTGAAGATCCCTTGAAAATGTCCCTACTTTTTCTTCACTGATTGTCTTGTCTTGTTTGTTACTGCCCGGTCTCAGAGCTTGACTGTGCCGGATACATTCCACACATACACATACACACTTTTCCTTTTTTTCTGCCCTCGCCTAAGGGTTTGGTTTGATTCATGCTCTTTGTCAGAGTTTGAGTGGGTCTGAAAGAAATAATGGTGTGACTTCCCTGGGAGTGTGGCGCCTTCTTTAATTGGTGTCTTCTCTCGCATGTACATCACATTCGCCCTTGTTCACTAGAAATCACACATCAAAGGATCTAAAAACTGCAGTGTCAACTTGAAGTTCATACCACTAAGGTCCTGATATGGGCTGCACATCAAAAATGTTGAGGAAAGGGAAAGGAGAAAACAACAAATTGGAGGCAGCCAGCATTATATGTATAGCGCATTTAGTGAACACAGCATTAATTCAGTCATTCCTTTGAGATTATCTTATATTAGACCTGTGACATTCAACATACTTACTGTCTTATTAGCGCTGCATTGAGTTAGGTACATGAAACATCATTATCATACATGTTTTAAATAAAGTCCAAGTTTAAAATGGAGCTTAGACATGTTAAAAATAATCAGTTCCTCTGTAAACCGTGAGCTGACTTATTATTATTGCAGTGTGGCTTGTGTGTAGCCCACCCACTCAAAACTGTTTTGTTTTTAGCAATATGAAACATAAAGTGATGAGGATACTATTAAATTATTAAATATAGAATATAGAACATTTAACTTAAAACCAGTAGTCCCCATGTATAAATTCCACTCTTTTCAATGGAAACAAAAACAAAAGGTAAAATACTTTAGCTCGACTGCAGCAGTGTGTGCATGGCAGCATTTGCAGGACACTCTTCAAACATCCACAAACACAAACTAATATATTTTCTTTCTTCACGGGATGGTCTTTTTCAGCACCTGATAACTGAATTATGTATGTATGTTCACAGGGCTGTGGAAAAGTATTTGCTGCATTCCTAATTTGTTTTTGCATATTTGTCACACTTAAATGATTCAGATCATCAAACTAATTTTAATCTCACATATTAAATATTTTCTTTCTTTTCAGCTTCAATGTAGGGTCCACATTCACTCAGGAGGACCACAGTGGCGCTAACTAGCAACAGTCCACAATATAGTTGAGCACCAATTAAGTGAAATTGCTGACAAAACAGTTCTTTCTGTGTGAGGTTACAACAAATATGCATAAACATGATGCACAGAACACTAGTAATTTAACACACTTTAACCACACATGAGTTTTTTCTCTTCTCTTGTGTTGTCTTTTCCTCCACTCCCCATTCTCACTACTTCTCTCTCCATTTATTCCCACCCCTGCAGCAACATGGTAAGTTACATTAAACATCATTAATTGGCCAATGCAAAAGACTGACACCTGTGTAGCCCATCTGCAACATGGAAAAATAGATTATAAGATTATTATTAAGATTATTGATAATTAACACCCATATATACTACATTTACATACGCTTATACATTTATTCCTTAACACATATCAAATACTGTAAACAGAATATAAACAAATCAACAGGATACTATGCAGTAAGGTTTGTCTGTAGCACTTAAAACAACTGTGCGGCTGCCTGTGTCCATTATGTGTAACTTATAACCATTTTCCTAAAATTATTTCTGCTTTCTTGTTTTTATCAACACAGAAAATAAATAAAAATGACAGGACTTACCATACTCCATTCATGAATAACTGATCTGTCTGAAAGCTGTTGTTTTGTTTTTCATAAACCCACACATCAGACATAACCAATTAAACTTAAGTCATGTGATCACACTAAACTGTGAAATGACATCTGAACACTGTAAGAAGACATTCACTTTGGGGAAAATAATCAAGGACATAATTACAATGAAATCAATGTAATGTCCTCCCCAGCTGCTGTGAATGCTTTCTTGAACGATGGGGAACATATGTCTCATACACGACGCTTGGATTTAAGCCGCAAGGTTTTCACTGTCAGCAGCATAAATGAATGGTCATGTTTTTATCCACTCAGGTGTGAAATTGGTGCTGTATTTTGGCAGATCGGTGTAGGTTAATGTACTCTCCTAGGTCCTACTTCCTATCCCTGCGCCCCTCCCAGGATAGCACGAGCAGTCCATATCATACATGGTGTAGTGGTTTCACAGTAGGCACTTTGGTGATAACAAAAGATTTGTGAGGGTGCTTGTGTGCAGGAATGTGTTCAAACGTGGAAACATGGCCACAAACTGCTCTGATGGATCTGCCCAAATGGCCGTGGTTCCTCATTGGTCATGCTGGCTCATTTACTGTTCTTCCATATGAGAACAAGACTGTAGTTTTTCTCCCATATCCACAATTATAGAGGTGGTTGTTTAATAGTTGGTTGTTTTAGGGTGAAGGGGGGCAGGGAGCCATTAAAATAGCCCTGCACCTGTCTGTTCTGCTGTGCACTCAAATGCCCAGGTTGAAGTAATTTGATAGCTGGTCTCATCTGTGCATTGATTGCTCAGTTTTGGATCCTCTTTCATCTATAAATAAAGTAGTCATCTGCAGAGTGTACTCCCTCTGAAATTCCCGCTACCAGCACTGCGGAGGCAATCAGCCTGTCATGCCTGTCTATAATTGTTTTATGGATGCCACTCTCTCTTTCTCTTTTCTGTCTCAGTGTTTGACTTTCAGTCTCTCTCTGTGGCAGATGATTGCATGTTTCAGGTACACCCACTGTTAAGAGCTCTTTCTCTCAGGCCTCATGCATCAGAAATCCCCTCACACCTACCCCATGTCAGTAATTCATAAGATCGCTAACACTGGATCAAAGGGCTATAGCACAGAGGACACTGCTGATAGCCAACTCCACTAGAGGGGTAAATAAAAACAAGAGATTGCCTTGTAGTTCCTTCAAATATTGCCCAAGTAACACTTTGTCTCTCACTCTCTTCCTCATTATCAATGCTTGGTTGCATGTCTTACCCAGTGTACTGTAAATGCTTTCAATAGCAATCTGGGAGGGCTGAGAATGTGGAGATTTCCATTTCATTGCACATTTCTTTCTGCTGGTCTCCAGAGAGAGTAGGGGATTGCCGGGTCTCCCCTGAGGTTGGACACCAAGCTCCAGGCAGTGTGAACAGATCCAGTCCAAGATGGAAATTCATATTTCTTTACTTATGCCTTTCAACTAGATTAAATCCATACTGTGTTTTTTTTGTGAGTGTGTGTGTGTGTGTGTGTGTGTGCCATGGGGTGGGTGGACATAAGGTTTCTCGTCTTGTGCCACAGTGCTAAAAACTGTAACCAAAAATGGTGTCATTAATTGTAAGGTCACAGGCATGCAATAGATTTTCTTGAAAAATAAGAGCGGCTGTGGTTAGGAGGGAGAGCAGGTTGTCAGAGTTTACTTGGGCAAGATCCTAAACACCAAGGTGCTCCTGGTGTGCCTGTGTTCCTCATGTTAAATGTTGTTAAATGTAACTAATTAGATTAATTAGATTATAGCAAAATGCAGAGGTGGCAAAACCAACATAAGTCTGGGCCACCACATACATGGAGAACAGCGTCATTTCAGCTTGAATAACAATTCTACAAGTCTGGAAGTCTACTTGCGGGATGAACATCGTTCTTCCAAAAGATATTCCCTCACTGGGGATTTGGATGATGGTGGTGGAAAACACTGTGTAATATGTCTGTCCAACATGTCTATAAGTGTTCAGCTGGGTTAAGAACTGGTGACCATAAAGGACACAGCATATGAGTAACATCATTTTCATATCCATGGTTGGGGGCATTGTCGTCTTAGCAGAATCCACTCCAATCAGAAATATTTCATCATGGGATAAAGATAATCACTCAGAAAAACTTTGTATTGATTTTCAGTAAGTACTGTTGCTTTAAAGGGCACAAGCGGATTCAACCCATGCCAGCAAAATGACCCCCACAGTATATTAGAGACACCAAATCCTCTCACTGTTGGGATCAAGTATTCAGGTCTGTCCCATCTCTTGTTGAATGCCAGACATGCATACATAGTGATGGATGATTCATCTAACTATATCCCTGTTTTTTTCACCTCTGTAAATGGGTGCCTTTGGTTTTTGCCCCGCTTTCAAATGTACATTTGTCTCTGTATTGGTGTGTTGTGTGTTGGTTGAGTGGTGCGGTGTTTGCACTGCAACTCTACTATAATATCCCTCTCTATGTAACTGTTGACAGGCTGCTCTTGCCGACCCAGTCTGATCATGCCCTGCTCTGACATCCTCAGTCACCTGAGGAAGAGCTGCTCTTCTGTTTGTCCTTACATATGGCACTTATGCACCAGATCAAATGTGAGCTGTCAACCACAATTTCCAACCTTGTCTACTGATGCAATTTCCACAGATCTAAATTTTGCCACTTTAATCACTGTTCCTCTTGAAACACTAGGCAGGTGAGCAGTGTTTGTGACTGAAAAACTCCTGCCATCTGTGCCCTAACAATGAACCCCATTTCAAAGATCCCTATTTCACTAGATCTTAGTCTCTTGTCATCTTGATCCAGAATCAACTGGGCCTGCTCAGCACTTTTTATATATGGTGCAGAGCATGATTGGATGTTAAATGCTCAGCTGTACTATGCAGTGCACCTGTGTTTCCCCACTCATTTCCATAGGATTTTCCTTTAAATTGTCACCAGTAACTAAGAAGCTCAAAGTATGCAAATGATGAAGGAGTTACTGAGCTGACATAGCTGAGTATTTCTCCAGTATATAATGTGTGGTGAGTGCCTGGCAAATGTGGAATACCACAGTCTGTCATTCCTTCAGAAGACCACCACTTGTATTCCAGTTTACAGGCTGTTCACAAGAGCTGTGTGAATATTGCATCAAAAAGCAGGATTTATCCTTTAATCTTTCCCTTTATTGCAGCACCACTTGACATGGGCCAATTCCCCATTATTGGGCAATGTTGTTATAATTAGAGGCAAGGTCCTTTCCAATGAAATGTGATATCTTAAGTAAGTAAGAAAAGGGAAAAAGGAGGAATAATGAAGGAAGTTATAGGATAGCTTAGAGTCATGTGTTTGTATCAGTATGGATTAATTCAGTTGCTATTTAACTCACTGGCAGCTTATGTTATTTCCAGAAAAATTAGAATATTTTCCCACGCAAACTGGATGGGGCTAAATTCTCAGTGCTAAACTATGACCAGACTTGATATTTCTAATCTCCTGACATTTTTCCTGCCAGTAATGCGGTTTCTTTGCTCTGAAGCATATCTCTGTGAGAATACTGCTGCATAATATAAACTGATAAATTATTCTGTTGAGGGTTTGAAGACATGCTTGGCTAAATGGCTGCCAATAAACAAGACTCTGTGGAACTAAATCACCCTCGCAATCATCAAGCCGCTGTCACAGTTCTTGACAACAGGTACGAATCAGTGCAGCATTTGCTTCCCTGCAGAGCTGAATATGAAACTAGTGAGAAGAAACAACTGTAAGTGCTACATCTGCCTTCTTCCAGAGATGTGGAAGAACTGTGGCACCTCCTGTTAAGCTTACAAGTGGCTTTATGTTGGTTTTTATTTTTTTTACGGAATACACGAGACACAGAAACTGAAAACATGAAGTATGATAAATAATAAATCCTTTTTTCTGACATGTGTATGTGCCCTGGCAGCAGAGATCACATTTCCTTTCAAGGTGGTTTTGAGATGGTGCCTATTAAACATTCACCTCTACTTTGAGGTTTGAAGCATTAAACTTTACTGACACCACTAATGGCTGTTGACACACAGCACCAAAACATTCAAATAGGCTCATTTGCAGTATTTTATTTCTAAAATGGTTTAATTTAAGGGTCACTTCACCCCGGTTGGTATCTGGCGTTGCATGTGGTTTCAGTTTTACATGCTGAGGTTCTGAGATATTTGCCTCTGACTGTTTAGTTCAACTGAAGAGCAGACGGATTTATAAACACAGAATTTTAGTCCATTTATTTCTGCTGCCTGAATTCTTTTTGTGACAAAAATGATGTCTAGATTATCTAATTGGAGTCAAGACTAATGCTTTTCCAAAGTGACACAAGGTTTTATTGTATTCAATTACTGGATTTTTATGCCACAGTAATGCTGTGGATATGATTTTTGAGTGTGTTGCCAAAATTAGTGAAAATTATAATAATAGATAATAGAATGCATTTGAATATCTCCATATCTTATTCCAAATATTGTTTAATCTAACAGAAAAGCTAAAAATGATGAATCAATATTCATTACTTTGGTGACCTCTAACAAACGGAAACACACAAGAACTGTGTTCACTTTCTATCACTGAGTTCTGTTGTGATCACACTCATTATGATGATTATTATGATCATAAGGACTTGCAGTGTTAGCAGCAGCATGCTTCCAACCACAACATTAAAATTACAGGATATTATAGTTTTGCTCTGTTGCTGCAAACACATCAGTCAACAGACAGCATATTAATACACAAGATTAAAATACAATAGAATTTAGCTTATCAAACAAAAATATCAAAGAGAAACAAGAAAGACAGAGTAATGGCCACTGGATAAATTGTGCTTAATAGTGTAAAAACCTTTAAAATTAATTAAGCAGCAAAATGTTACTTCATCCTTCTTGTGCATGCTTGCAGCTATGGAGAATCCCTTTGCAAATGGAAATGGCTTTGTCCTTTGTCTGGTAAATGTGTGGATATCATAGTCATCACATTATTCTTTTTTATTAGAGCCTGTGTTGCAGAATGCACTTGCCCCGTTACTTACTGTATGTAATTCTACAGAGGTGGCTGGTTATGGCAGACAATAAACGGCACGCAGCAATATTTTACTGTGATCATGTTAAACACCAACGATCAGCAATAGCACAGCAATCAGCAGCTATTAAGTGGTTGTGGATTTGCATAAAGAGCAGATCATTTACATGATCAGAAAATTCAATTCATCACTGACAGCAGGAGGTCTTGGCCCTTTTTTGTTTAAGCAGTGCAATGTGGCAGTCCAGCTTCTTGTAAAAATAAATTTCACCTTAACATGGAAGCCAATGAAAAGACACCTTTGAGGTCAGGTTTCAGGAGAAGTTTTGAGTCACAAAAAGCCTCAGTCAAGTGTTTTCAATTACATCTCACCTCAGTTTGTTAGACAGTAGGATTGGGCCAATATGAAACTTGGGCCACTTTATCTGAGATTGTTAACTGACCCAATATTCAGCCAGGGCTTCTTGCTTCACAGAGCCTCTCTGCAAACGACTCTACTGTGCTGTAGCTCCCAGAAAATTAGGCATGGGAGGGAGCGGCAGTAGCACTGATACGTTTCATCTTTGCTCACAGGGCTGTCTCTCTCTTGCAGTCAAAAAGCTGGTGCCCAGCAGCCATGGCGCAAAAAAGAGCTGATACATTGAAAAGCCATTGGGATTTTATAGACTATCCCTGGGACGCGACAATTATTCCGTCGTAATGAGCGAATGCACAACTGTGGTGTAGTGTATGACCATCTTCCATATTATGAACACATTTGTTGCCAGTGGCAAATATTTCAATCTCTCAATGGCTGCATGCACTGCAATGTGTATGGCTCTGCTGCAGTCATTACCTTACTTTTATAATGGCTGAGAAAAAATGAAAATGTTGTACCTGAAAGCCACAAATGGCCTGAAATGACACTGATAAAAATATCACCTCTGATGAAACATCTTACACGGTGATAAAGAAGATATGTATTCCTCAAAGATGAGACAGAAAGTGGAGAGTTGTGCTGTGACTACGACCACATCAAATGTACACGTTGTATCCCCAGAGGCTCCAGAGTTCATCCTCTTCCATCTAAACTCAACAAGAGGGCTACGTGGATCCAGCCTTAGAAATCATATCAGTTTAAATTGAGCAATGATCTAATTTTTGCCGGAGGGAGTGCTGAGGGACAAGAAAGGAGGGGAAAACACTGATCCTACAAAATGCAATTTTATGACTCTTCCTGTCACATCTAGTTGCTTTGTCAATTTAGTCCTAACACTGCTGCCTTGGGGCCGCAGCACAGAGATGTGTTGTGGAGATGTACCAGCCCTGTTTGCCTCAACCACTGGAGCATGCAAGAGTCCACTTCACATCTCTTATAATATACAATTAGTTCAAAAGGCCAGGAATGGAAAAAAGATGATTCAGTGTTTCTCTGAGCCTATCAGACTTTTAATTAAGAACCGCATATGCCTGAAAATATTGTGTTTCTCCAGGTAAATATGTGACTCTGCAGCCACATAGGTTATGTTTCTGCCATGGTAAAGAGGAATGCCACTGTAGTCTAATTCTAACTCCAGCTGTGGTCACTCATGTATGTGTTGCCTACAAACCATGTGTGAAAAAACAGTTTATCAGCTGCCAGACTGCACATTACTGAATCAAATGCATTACAAGATTGATTTGTGTCATTATTTTATATATGGCATTTTCAATATCTTGAAGTTGTTGCCAGGCAAAATAAAAAATTGTAACCAACAAAATGATCCTCAAGTCATGGCTCTCTTGCATCTTGGGCACACTGGTGAAAGTTCTGGAGTTGCCAGTTCTAAATTTGGAGCATTTTATTTGTACTTGAAGAGACCAGTCACTGAGATCAGCAGATCGGAAAATGTGGTTTTTGTGTTTGTGTTGCATGCAGCTTCTCATCTTTGTCCGTCTCTGCTCTGCTCCCTGTGTTGGTGTTTAACTGAGGGAGGGGCTGAGCTGAACACACAGGACAGAGGGCAAAGAGGCAGTGGGGGAAAACATGACCTCAGGTGAAGTGAATCTCAAGTTGACCATAAGTCGTCTGTGTTACTCTGTAGTACATGCAATAAAAACTTTGCAGGTAAAACAGAAATTAATCAATGTGTTATAGGCATGCACATCTTACTTATCTAGATGCTGTGTCCATTAAAAGTTGGCCTGGGCAAATCAAGATGGGGAAATGCAATGCTAACATCACAGCATACAGAAAGTTAAAATCTGCTAACGGTAAGACTAGCAGTCAAGCCTGCAAACTATAGTGTCTTATGATAACGTTAGTTCAAAGAACAGCAGTAGTTGCTCCTGTCTGCATTTTCAGTCATTACCTGGTGTAAGAGCTGAAAAAGAGGCAGGGACACAGAGAGTGCAGCTTCATATTTCATAGTTTAAGACATGATGCCAGTTAAAGTGGTGGAAAACCAGTTTTAAAAGCAGATGAAAGGAGTTGACTCCGAGCGTTGGCTCAGCTTTATGCAGAATGCATAAATACGGAGAAGTGGATGTACATTCTGCCACTGCTACTAATGTGTAGTGTTGCTACACACGGAACTGTAGCAGAGCCTTAACTGCTTGACGTTGGTGAGATCAGATTGTCGCTTTAACAATTTATGCCAGTTTAGACCAAGAAGAAAAAGTTAGATTTATGTAGGATTCAATCCTAAATTGAATGCATCCTTCAAAAAGACACTCTATGGTGTTTTATAGGAAAAAATTACAGTCATTCACCCAACCATAACACGTATGTGTGTATGTGTTGTTGAGGACTTACAAACATATTGAACAGTCTTCCTTCTTCGTTAATTGTATTAAATTTATGCAGTGATATTATGATAATATTTTTGGCCATGCTGGCTGCTGATGTTCAGTATTCTCCCACATTATTCACAAGTGAGGGTGCTGCTTGCTTGGGGTTATGGGGCTGAAGAACATAACTAATAGATTTTTTTCAAGAAAAAAGAAAGTAACCTCTACTCTAACGAACACCATGTGAGGGGACCTGGATCAATAGATAGTTTAATAAAGAGACTGTTGATATAATTACAGTTGGAATAAAAGCAATAGCACAGCAACATATTTTGTCCTTTGTGATGAAATAAGCCAAAGTGTTTTCTCAGTTGTCCTTGTTGTTGCTGCTTAGTATGTGAATTGAATAGGGCCCGCTGCTCCTCATGAACATGATAAAGATGGTTACTGCAATAGTGTAAACCTGCGGCAGTGTGATATCCAGTAATACTCACATCCGCCTGAGCTCCAGGCTTGATGTCTCAAAGTGCCTCCACAGGATTCAGCAGCAGGCACTGAATAGGTTTCTCTAATATTGACTGTGACATTTTAACCTTTTGTGATGAATTTTCCAGATTAACATTACTTGTTATATGTGTTTGTGTATTGGTGGGGCTCAAGAAGCGTACAGGAGGAGTTTAATACAGAGGAGAAATAATCTACTTAGAAATGGCAGGACCGAAGCGTCAGCCTTCATCTTCTCTGTGCTCTGTGGAGGTGTCTGTGGCCTTGACAACAACATTACATGCTCACCAGGAGTGGTGTATGACTTCCCACCACCTACTCCTCCAAACACATGCGCACACACACACACAACCACGCCGTACATACCGCGTCATGAAAAGGCTTATCCTCACAAGTGTTATCTTTACTGAAGGCCTTAGAGAATCTAATCATGAGAGCTCTGTGTGGAAACCTGAGTGCAGTTTATTCTGCTGAGCTGTACTCCCAGATAGCACTCCACAACACTCCTCTACACACAGTCCACACATGCTGACATTAAGTCCTCACTTCAAAAAGATGATGCACGTCAAATGGAGAACACAACACCCTGCTGCAGACACACACAGATAATCGTTTTGTCAAACTTTGTGTAATAGAATCAGTGCTCTTGTGGATCTGACTGTAAATGGGCTACATGCTGATTGCTGCCTCACAGAGCAGAGATTCTCCAGTGGATGCGCGTTCATACAGCAGCAGGAGGCGCCTAATATTCCCGAAGGACACGCGGAGCCTAGCCATGCCTACAGACTGGAGTACACTGGGGAACAGAGAGGGTTGAGAGGCTGGAAAACCTCTCTGGGGAGGGAAGTACAGGGGTCACATCCGTTACAGACATCGTTTTTGTCCATGATTTATCTACTTTACTGAGGATGATACTTGAATATTATATTTGTCTCTCTTTACTTCCGTCCTCAATACAATGAGGCTGAGACATCATGTTTGCATACTAAATTGGTTTCTCCTTGGTGATGGTGACATTTGAGCTGCTAATTATTATGTTCTCTCATGCACTGTTCCTCCACTAGCTCTAAATGTCTCTTTGAAGGAGGGCTGCCCCACATGCAATTATTTGGCTTCAGGATGCAACATGCAGCAACACGTTGCCTTTTTCTGTTATAATAACACTACTTTTATTAAGGTATACACATCACAAATAGAACATACAGCTACTGTATGAAGGTAGCGCTGTTGGCACCATTATGACAGCAGCACACACATTTCAATAAACAATCAGAAACCAAAATCTGAATATCAGAATTGAAAACTGAATACCTGTGAGCAAACATCTAAATATTTAGGTCCAGTCCTACTTTGAACATCTCTGGTCAGGTGCAGTTTTTTTTCCCTCAGAGTGAGAAATGTCTAGTATGAATCAGAATGAGTCCAGTAATCCACAACATGTTATTAGCTGCCCATTGCATCACCAGACATGTAATTTTGAAACTTGGATCTTCAATTTTCACTTTAAGTTTTTTTTTTTTCATTCGAGTCTCAAAGTGTTACCTTTTAATTTAGATATGATTTTTTTTTTTTAACCGGAAATTAAGTTTTCTTTATCTTTTAACCTGACAGTGCTCAACCCTACAGCTGAATAAAACTTGCAAGAGGAATTCAGATATTGCCAGCAATAATATAGGTACAGAAACTCCACATTCACTCTTACTTTGAGCCTCTTATCTTGCCCGCCTAGCAAGTAAAAAAAACATGATGACAGAAGTGTACGCACAAATGACCCCAGTCCTCCAGAAAAGTCTTTACCTTCAGAAACTTCTGCGGTCATGTCCGAGGAGAAGGAGACAGGTCTATGCTATCCACTTGTAAAAATCATAGTTCTAATCTCCTTTTCATCTAGCGGCGACTGCATCTGAAACTAGCTCTATTGATGAGGACTCAATCAGTTTGAGAAGTCTTCTGCCCCTCTGTCACATGATAACGCTGCCTACCTCTGAAGCTGCATCCTCAATCACCGACATCCATCTGTTCAATTGTTCATCTCTTTCTGAGCCATTTCTGTTTGTACCTGTTTGACCCAGTATTCCTGTCAGAGTATAGGAAATCACTGTGCTGCACCCTGCCATGCAGTCCCCACTGGGACATATCCACTTCTTTCAAACATAAGATGATGTTTTTTTTTCATCTTCAAAGGATGGTACTTTGAAAGTCAAATTTTGCAGACGTTTCACTGCATGTACTATGGACCTTATAGCTTCAACATTTATTTGGAATGGCTGTAGAAACAATGTTTATTTAATATCTTGCGACATCTCATTTAGGTGCAGTGAATAGGGAGCTATTTTCATCTTCTTCTTCTTGCATTTTCATTAGCTATCGCCTACATGAGAGTTGTCCCTTTGTGTCCATTATGTAGAGCATTAGCAGGAATTCTTTCAGATCTTCAGGATTAGGACACTGTGACACAATCAGTACAATGAGAAAGATTGTGCTTCTGTCATAAATTGGCTAATCTATCTTCCCTCACCACCTTTTCAGTGGTGTTTTAAAAACTGAGCTAACTGTAGATATGAAAATGCAATAGAAAATACAATTTTCAAACAATATATCATATATGTTAAATTATGTTAAATTATTATGTAGCAGAAGGAGTTGAACATATGACAGTAACAAGATGCACACAGCAAACAATAATTATACATATAATTACAACAACCTACACTGAGGGAGGTACAAACTGACTTTGTACACTAAATTTTTCAATGTACATCCA
This sequence comes from Ctenopoma kingsleyae, assembly GCA_032353495.1. Classification (NCBI taxonomy): domain Eukaryota; kingdom Metazoa; phylum Chordata; class Actinopteri; order Anabantiformes; family Anabantidae; genus Ctenopoma; species Ctenopoma kingsleyae. The sequence goes on along the minus strand of JAUBNQ010000002.1, from coordinate 7,752,370 downwards.
ATAATTTAAATTACAGTAAAATTAAATTGGAAAGGGTATAAAAGATGATTGAAGCCAACCCTTTGATGGATATCTACTGCCTGCAGAATTTGTCCCAGAAGCGCTTCACCTCCTTGATGTATGTCAGGACTGTAGGTGTAAGCTTCTTGAACAGAGCCTGGAAATGTGGGAGGAATTTTTCCTTCAAAGTCCCCATCTCCACCCAAGCTTCTGCTACTGGTCAGTAAATTTCAAGCTTGGTTGTTGCCAGTTTACACATAAATGTACATCTCTGGTTGGATACTGTATGTCCACTTTAAGGGCATGTTGTACTACTGCGCTTTGGTAATTGTTTAATTAATGTTAAAAAGATCACGGGACATGTGAATAGCGACTGGTCAGTTGATTTATCTTTTGAAGATTGGAGGTTTTATTATATATATATATCTATATAGATATATATCTATATAGATATATATAGATATATATCTATATATATATATATATATAGATATATATATATGTCAACTGTTTAATCAGAAGGGTAAGTATCTACTGCATTTCTTAGCATTTCTCTCTGTACCTGACCTACATTTCACATTACCCATGGACCAATTTTAATTTTACAGTTTGCATATTATCAACTTGGGCTCTTCCCATAAATTATAAAATGACACTGGCTCACATTATGTAATACACTTAGATATACTTGTAAGAACAAAAAAAACATCAGTTAACTTGACTGTTCACTTAATGTTAAATGATCCATCACAGTTTACAGCCTCAGATTTTTATTCAAACTATTTTGCTCTAATTGCATGTTTTAAATCCTACAGGTCCAGGGACTGAGTTACTGCCTAATAATAACTGAATTGGGACATCAGTGAGTCTAATTATGTATTATTGTATCCATTTATACACAATAGGATGATGCTAAGTTGGTTGGCTTTAAAGCTCACTTGGGTCCTGTAAACTGTAATGTGACTTTAAATTATACATCTAATGACACATGCTTTGCACTGCGAAGTGATTTAGATAATTCACAAGTCAAAGAAGGCTGAGAGACATGAAATTAAGTAACTCAGTTAAGTCTAAACTCCTTCCTATCATTATAAGTATTTTTATAATTAGCAGATGGAAATTAAACCCTGGTGACAATTAAAAAAAATAATCAACTAACTAGTGGTACACCATGAAACAGACTACTGGCCCACCAACGTGTTTCTGTGGTGTTTTTTATTACATTTACAATATACATAAATATGCCTACTTATAGATTTGTAACAGTAAGCTCATGCATAAATAATTGAATTCATGGGCACAGGCATAATGACAAGGTGGGATACGAAAGTAGGTTGCTTATTTTCAAATCTGCTATACCAACCACAAGGCGAAGAAAAAATCTGATTTTTCTTCAAACTTCTCTAAATTAAAGCATGTGCCTTAAAAACATTCTAGCCTGAACCTGTGGTAAAGTAACAGAACATTTAGTCACTTTCATCAGACTGAACACACCTAGTTTCACACACAAATTCAACCACAGCATCTGCAGTAATTTGTTATGTGCTCCGCACAACCACATATAGTAAGTATTTTTTCACAGAAGACTTTCTGACATGTCACAATGAGAAAATCACAGGTGGAAATACTGTATTATAATTGATTTATTTGATGAATGGTGGCTGAATCCCATTTACCCACATGTGTCTGAGTGCTGGTATGTGCCTGTTGTCTCACTGTCATGACTCAGAAGGACACCTGAATAGAACCGAGTCATTGTTAATCTAATTTGCCCTTGTCTTACTTCTGACAAGATGAATGTCTGCTGTGTAAAAGCCCAATTTCTAAAGGATGTGTTTTAACAGATTACACCAATACCGGTATAAAGAAAGCTAAATTAACACACAACGTGTTTCTTTTTTGCTTATTTTGCAATTCTAAGATCCAATTGCTTTTCACTTCACAGTTCCATCAATTGAATGTCATATGTTCAGCTACCATCAAATTAATAACAGCTGGGTTGTTAAAGACATGAAACAGAATTGCAACTTGCCACTTGTTAAAAGAACAATCGGACCAAGATGTCTTCAGTTCTTTTGTAACTGATCAATCGATTTCTGAATTTATTCTATTTATATTATATTAAGTATTTCAGGCTGTTTAAATGCACTATACTGTATTTATATCAGTTTTTTATGTATAATTTTGATTTCCAATAATGCTGTAGTAGGACCTCAAAACTGTACTTGAGAAGTCATTTTCCTCCAGTTATTTCCAGTTCCAGTGGGAAGAGGTATTTTATTCCTCGAAATGGGAGGTGCCCAGTGGCAGCTGGGTGGTGACACTCAGTTCTCCAGGCTATAGAGGAGAATAACAGGCATAAGGAGGACAACCAGATGCTTACAGTCGTTGTCATGACTAAAACATGACAAAAGGCCTCGACCGTAGATCATGTAAAGAGGTGAGTCACTACAATAACCCCCCATTCAAGGTCATGCCGGCTGAGTCTGATTGACATCACATAACACCATAAGCACGCAAACGACAAAACCCCACCAGTGAGGTGGAGTCATCATGAATCCTCCTGCTCCTGATGTGCTTTGGGCTGGTCATGTAAACTACTGTTTGGCAATGACCTCCCGCTGATATTGGTTTGTGCCAAACTTCAAAGTTTATTGAGAAATAAGGTTTCTCCCCATTAGAAATAGGTAAAACAAATTTAGATACATTCCTCATGTAGAGAACTGTATGAGTGTCAGCTGCACACAGGACTTCACTTATGTATAGTGTGTCTTTATGGCAGAAAGCAGCATAATGGCTTTTCTTATTCACTTCAACATGCCTAGTCACACTGTCAGCACCCTCTCCAAATTATAACTTTTTATACCCCATTAGATAAAAAAAGAGGAGGCTGAATTGCCACTATTTTCTTTTATAATTTCACCTGCTCCAACTGTTCATTCTGTGAATAATTACCTTATGAATACCTAGTTGCTGTCATTAGAGTAGTCTGTACTCAAATATATAACTATATTTGTGTGTATGTGTGTTTTAATGCACAAATCACCCTGACCATAAACTTAAAGATATGTTTTCATGTGGTGACTACTCCCCCACCTAACACATTTTAATGAAAAACTAAACAGCTGATGCAGCAGGTCTTGCACAAATGGAAAATGCAATTAAACTATTTACTATATTAAAAATAGGAAAAGGCTATTTGCCATTTGAAAAGAAATGGCTACAAAGCCAAGAGTATAAGGAAGAAATGTTAGACTATGTAACATTGTAGAAGATCAGATAACAATTGACAAAAATGCTGCCAGTACAACAATACATTTATCTTTTATAAAGTTAACTCCAGGGAACAAAAATCTTTGTATCTAAAGCTGCAATAATCAGTCTTCTAAATCCACCCTTTGGTTTTTAGCTAAATAAGAAAATATTGAATTTTAAATCTCTAGCTCCCTGAGATTTCTCTGTGCATGAACCTCAACCTAGAATGTCATCCTTTAATGTGATGACAGAAGATGTAATCAGTCTTGCAATTAGTAGGATGAAGTCATCCACTTGTGTTCTTGACCTTATTCAATCCAAGCTGTTTAAAGCCAACTTCCAGCCTCTCTCAGGAAAAGACAGTTACTGTTCTGACTTCAGGCCTCAAAGCTTTCAAAAGAGAAACCTGTGCTTAAAGTGCTCAGTACTTTTTACAAATGTCAGTTCTATTTTAAACATTGACACTTTTAAACATATCAGACTCTCCTTATGCTTCCAAAGCTTAGCTTTTACAAATTTTACAAATTGGCCATATTTCTTTAGAGTAAAAGAAAAAAAAAGTTTTACATTTTCATTTTTTATATTTACTTGTTTTATATAAAAGTCATATTGTAGAAGACTTTGGGGTGGACTATGGTGAAGGTGAGGGTTTGTCTTTGTTGTTAAATTACTGTATTCCATTGGTCATTTGAAGTTATTTAAAATTTTAAGTCAATTAAAAATGAAAATTCTCCCACTCAAAAGTAAAATCAAATATGTGAGGATAAGCCCAACTATGTAACTTTGGTAGAGCAAAGCTTACTAAGAACATTTTTTTATGGTTTTTCAAAGACGTGCAGCTTCTGTAGGACACAGCAAGTCTGAGCTGTTAAGAAAGATTAATTTTGTACATTTTGAAGAAAAAGATAGTCACAGATATGTTTATAATCATAGTCCTGATTTACTAAAATCCCAAATAGTGAGTGAGTACCAGATTGCATGCATAGTCTTGAAAATTGCATGTTTCGTTGGTGGGCATTTGTACGTGATCTAAAAAGAAATAATGTGATTGGTGACAAATAAGTACAAACGTGGTGGAGGCGGCCATATTTAAAAGATGACTTTACATGTGTCCATCCTGGAGAGTTTGGAGAATGACTGTATATACATTCTAATAATCACTGCCCTAAAAGTCAGTCATCTCCATACTCATCATCCCTTAAGCTGGAAAAAAGCATTGTTCCTTAGAATGAATTAAACATGTACTGACTCATTTGGCCACCATGTGAGTTATGACACTGTTGGAGTAACATATCATCTGCACATTCAAAGAATGTGTGTGCTTACAAGAACTGCATGCACTGGTGTTTGTGGGGGGACAAGTTACACATGTAGTCACTCCTGTAACTCTTGGGAAACCAGCAACCACATAAAAGTCATGTTTGTTCTCATTCAGTGCATCCTGAGTGTGTGGAAACTTTATGTAACAATCAGTTTTTCACTTTATGTAACAACACATGTGAAAACCTACTTTGGGACACCACAGCAGCAACAGCTACAGTATGCTGAAGTTACCTAGATGCAAGAAACTGGAGAGATGCAAGAAGTTTTGATATTGCTTGGCTCCTTCTTGTGACTGGCTCCAAATCAGCCTGTAGTTCACAGAAAAGCTCCAAAATTGTATTGCTGGACAGAAGATATGTTACACTATTTTTACAACCATCATTTCAAATATATTAACAAGAGTGTCTTTGATACAGATGCAGTCTTTCATTTCTCTTATGCCTCTTACTCACCTGAATAACAGCAGTCATTTGTGCATAAGCAGCTTTCAAATGTATTAAAAAAACACACACAATCATGGTCACACATTGCTTTCAGGCTTGATAAATCACATTGCGTGTGCTCAATTTATGCATTTTCTTCTCTATGTATTTCGTGCACTCAGGCCAAAATGCCCCACTTTGCATATTTATTAAGGCAAAGGTGCAAAATCAACCCACCTTGCGTTATTTTGCTCATTTAAAAGACGCAGTCCTCAGCACTATCTTAGATCAGTTCAGTTCAGATCAGTTTTTTTTGTGGTTGATATCAAATTTCCACATGTTTTTGCACAATCAAGCCCTTAGTAAATATGGCTCTCAGTATTTATAAAATTGAGTTAACAAGGGCATGTTAGCAGCTTCTAATACTATAATCAAGTTTATTTAGCATTAAATTTGGTCTAATGCCCATGCTTTAGAGAGATTTTTTTCACATTACTTTGTATGTTCATAATAATCTTTATTCATTATGTTTTACTTTTTTTTGACCATTTTTATAAATTTACATTATCTTTACAAAAGTGATGTTTAATAAGAATTCATTTGTCACATCACATCCATTTCATAAATCTTCTTTTATCTTCTTTTAGCCTTTCTTTGATCTCCACAACTCTAACAGGGATTAGCTGGTTCTTTAGCAGCTAAATATTCCACTAGCTAGTTGCTAATTTATTGGTCATTTAATGCTGAGCAGGGACTGAATGATTGTTTTATCACATTAGGGTTTTTTTTTTATTATTTCCAGTGTGTGGCTGAAAATAATAGTGGTTAGACTGAAACACAACATTAACTAGAACAAACAATTAACCAAAGGCTGCTGTTTAATGCTGAAGGGAACAGTAATGCTGAGTAATAATTCTGTGGATTCATCAGTATGAACAAACTCTATCACATTAACTGATGTATTTAGATCCACTGCTGCTATAAAATTATGCAGTGTGCAGGCAAGCAAGTTTTTAAAAAAAATAAAATAAAAAAAATGTCAGGGTGATAATACTTTACAGATGGGGTGATTTTCAAATGCATGCTATATTGCATGCATGTTTAGAGTGTGAGTGTGGGCATAGTAGCATTTGAGAAATAGTCGTTTACAAGAAGTACAAGATCCATTATGCTATATCAGTTCAGTTTGTCTTGTAAGAAGGAAAGTGCTATGCTTTTCAATATGTCACCATTACTATAGCATCCAATTCCCCTCTGGGACTTAGTCTTTAGGTCTTTGATTACAGGTTGGCATAAATACAGCACTCCATGGTTCATAAGAATGAAATATTTTTGGCTCGAGCAAAATTTAATCTTTTTATTGAAGTAAAGTCCCTACAAAAATATTTCTCTCCCACTGTCTTGGTTTTGCACTCATGCCAGGAACTCTAATAGTCATCATAAATTCCGGGGAGACACAGCCCATTCCCTAAAATCTGCAATTTGATAGATGCTGTGTGGAAATAGCTGAGAGACAAATTGACCATGCTTTGGCTTAGACCTATATTGTGCAAACATATTCAAGTGGATCATACAGAATAGCTGGCTAGATATGAATAAGAAACCTTTTCTTTTACTACTTTTATTTTTGTAGATTATTGGTAGTCCATCAGGAGTAGAAAGTATATTAGTTACTTTGTGTTGTGATGATTAGTGCATGTGTGGCATGCTGGGAGCAGTCATCATGTGTCAAAAATCAGTGCATAATTTAAGTCCATATACCAATCAATGTGGAATTCTTGGTATTGACTTTTCTGCCTTGCATTTCCCAAAGCTACATTTTGTTGTGATACTCGCACATTAGCTTTGAATACCAGTGATCATCAGACTCATTTAAATATGTTCATATTGCAATCAGTTATTCCATGGCCCAGTTAAAAGGCTGCATAAGAGTCTTAGTAATGTGCATCCAATATTCCTCTGATGTTTGAACAGCCGTCTTATTAGGAAACATTTCTGTACATACCCTGGGACATAATTTACTTTTACTTGTTAATTGTTGACTACTTAATGGTACAGTATTTTATGCAGCCCATGTTAGCTTGCCATTGTAATTTAATGGTCACCCCTTTGAAACTCCTCTGCACTTGCAGAGTCTATATAAAATAAAACCTACTGATAGATTCATATGCTTGCATGCAAATAATAAATCTAAAGCAGATATGTAATTCAATAAATCTGGATTACATAAAGAAAAGTGCATCTCAGAGATTCAATTAAGGGCTTATGAGGCTTGAATTATGAAAGTGTATTACTGTCTTCTGCCTCCATAACGTATTATATCAAAACACTCTCACAGTTAATATTTCACATAATCTAATTTATAAATAGATTGTGGTTAAGACAACTATTAGGGTACATGATCATTTTGGGGAGATGGTGGTGTGCTTTAAAGACCTAAAGGCCAGCTGAGGTCAGCATCATGGTGCATATATTTTCATCAGCTATGCAACTAGAGAACAGTTCCAGCTGTTCTGTAGCGATTAGCTTGACACATCATGTGGTGTGTACAAAGTGCTACCAGGCTAACAGCTGAGTCAAAAGTAGAGGCCAGACCCTTCTAATGGGATTTTCAAAAGACACCTCCCCCACTTTTTTGATTTCCTACTTCTGTCTTGTTGAGTGTAAGTGAAAAGTAAAGTATCTTCCCTTAAAAGTCTCAACTGAGAGTGATTTGCATTGTATTATTCAAATCGCAGTTAAGTGCATAATATGCTCTAATTACATGGTACAGTACTGAATGTTTTTTGAATTCATGCATTTCATTTTTCAGACAGAATAACACAGAATGAATCACACAAAATGAATAATACAGGGTGATTGGGGGGCACATTTGTATGCGGAAATAAATATTTCAGCATGCAGAAAGTATTCTTTTAATTTTTTGAATACTTTGTGGTGTAATTCCCTTTTCTAGCCATCAATCTACTTTTACATTGATTCACCATGAACCCACCAGGGGTAGTGGTATTCCTGTGTCAGTGTCGACTTTCCTTCTGTATGAAAGGTGAGAAGCATTTTTTATTTATTTCTTTTTATATTGACTTCACTCTGTACTGTACCTGAACACCTCCAGTGCACACACATCGCACCAAAGCTACTCCTGCTCTGCTAACATGCTGTTCATGCTATGCTGTCTGTGTAGATACAGCTTTAGAGTGACTATTGGATTACTGGTTACCTCTTAAGGCCCTTCTTGCCTGCTTTCTCACTCAGGTTTGACAGTCAAGTCAAGAGAGTATTCTGACGGTTCCAAACATCTTCCTTTCCATAACCATTGAGGCTGCTGTCCTCCTGAGAACACTAAGAGCTTTAGAAATGCTTTTATACCTTTTTTGTTGTCACCTGTGTCTATCCACATCTTATACTGTACATACAGCTGTATGCCTTTCTAAACTATGTCCAGTTAATTCAGTTTGCCAGTGGTAAAGAAGATGCACATGACCATTATTATACTTTGGATTTTTAATAAATTTGTGATGAAATTCTAAAAAATATGTTTACTTTACAATTGCAGTGTATTAATATGAAGATTAACATCCCAGAAACGCCAATACCATCTGCTAATGATTAAATTTACAACACATTCAAGTATTTGAATGCTTACGTAAGCTGTTGACTGTATGCATGCACGCTGTTGTGTTCCTGCCTGATTGTTTGAAGCATACACAAGGGAAAACCTGTGCTTCTGTGAGGCGCCCTAGTCAAGTACCACTGGCAAATTAATTCTAAGCACTTGTTTAAGTGCAGACCTGATGCACATTGATGTTTATAGGGCATTGAGAAAGGTACTTGATTTTCAGAGATCTATCTTGCGGTGAACTATGGTCTTAATTGTGTTGATATGGTAATCCCCATTCATTTGGTATGCTAAGCAGGTTAAAATAAAAGGTAAGTGTCTACTTATGCATCCTTTGTCTGTCTGTGTATGTGGGCAGCATCTCTATAATGGTGAAACAACTACGATTAGAT
>JAUBNQ010000002.1:7711947-7737652 GCA_032353495.1 Ctenopoma kingsleyae | reverse complement strand
AAACAGGATGCCATTTATTAACTGTAAACCATTTTCCCAACAGCATTATTCTCATTTCTCTTGACAAACACTGGCTGGATTCCAGCATTAGGAATACTGAAAAAGGTGTATGTCAGTACATTTGTCTAGCAGCGTAGTTCACAGGAGTGTTTATGGGTCTCAATGGGAGTAGTGATGTATTACCAAGCTCTAACTCTGAAAAGAAAGCAACTGATTTAATTATATTAAAGCTGCAATTAAACATTAACTTTAACCACAGCTCAAACATTTTGGGTGTGTTGAGCTCTTGTTTTACATTAGGATTAAACAGAGGAATAAAAATGATGCTAACTGGAATCCTGATATCTATTTGGTCAGTGATAGACATATACATTTTAAATTTCATACTACTTCTATTAAACACTATATGAACTAGTTAAGAATTTGAATTTAGTCAGGAGAGTTACTGTAGATTAGTTAAAATATGTGGTAATATGAACACAAACTGAGGAACACTAAACTGATGCTTGCTTTAAGCTACAGTTTTATTCATATTATATACACATAAAATTGATAAATACAACCTAGGTAGATGGCATTGACCCTGTAATCAAGCTAAACAACTCAACAGCATTTCAGTAAAAATGTCCTCTTTAGGTTTCTATTTGATGGTGTGGAGAAGGACGTAATTTTCTGCACTATTTCTAAATTTACTAAATATCTAATGTAAAAATAGAGGAAAAATCTCTTTTTCATAGATATTCACTGAAAAGTGAAGGTTGAATTAATAAACTAATAAAATACATTATATTACAATACATCCTATTAAACCTGGGCTGAATTAATTAATAAAATCAACTTGAACTTGATCATGTCAAATTGGCTTTGAATCACTGTATATAATATTATTACATATTTCTGTCATTATGGAACGAGGCCCTGTGCAGTATATTTCTTCATCAGTGGTTATTTTAACCACAGCAGCTTTTCATGAAGATTTCTGTCATGGTACCCATTCCCTAAAATGCAAAATGCATTTGTGAAGACATGTAGGTTTACAGCTATCATTTAAAGCACCACATGTAGCTCATGTTACAGCTTCTGTATCAGTTCTTCCAACAGAATACCTGTTTCTGCTCTTTGAAGAGCAGCTATTTTATGTCAAATATAATAATGTTACCATTTAAAATCAATGGTCACTTCTCTGATGTTTGGTGTTTCATGTACGGACATCACTGTTACATTTTTACATTAATATGTTAGCAAACTAATCTGTGTTTTGAATTCAGCCAGCATTATCTTTGAAAATGATTAAACGGCATGCCCTCTTGTCTTATAGATTACCATGCTCTTACCCACAGGCGGTGGGAGGTGGGAAACTATGAAATTCATATTGTTATTATCAGCATTAACTTCATGAAACATTATGTTTTGTTGAGGTTATCTACACACAAGAGAAGATGAAGGGGTCAGCAAAGATGCTATATATCAGACACCACACTGACTCATACATCTCATAAATACCTGTATGCATAGTGTCACAGTTTACAAATGTAAACCTCTAGCAGCTCGGTCACACTTGGAACACGTTGACATAATATCAAATCATTGTTATATCTGTGAGTAGCTAGCTGACGTGTAGAAATAGTAAATTTTGAACAGTGTAACTGCATGTCATTAGAGGCTGTGAATACAGGTAAAGTACAAGCTCTCATTGATTTTATAGGCAAACATAGTCAAAAAAAGGTTCTTCTCAAATATGTATACTTTTACACAACCATTTCATTTTTAATAGCAAACCACTCTAGAAACTACTGTGTCTCCTGGCTGATCAATAATAATAATTCCCTGCCAATTAATCGGACTGGTCACGGTGCAATCAAAATGAGCCACTTGATTTTCATATTTATCCATTTTTAAAGCCACTTTCAGTTCCAGTCAGACTGGGCCTCTGTTGCGCAGGTGCTTTTGAAATGTTTCTCAGAAAAAAGGTAATTACTTCTATTCATCTGTAACCCATGGTAAAATAATGTTTTCTGGCATGCAATAAGTTCTTGAGAGTTAATGCAGTGGCAGTGTCCACTAAGCCACCAAAGGATGTGCAGCTTACCATACTGTTGTGATGAATAACAAATGGACACATTGTAGCAGGAAATATGTGCTCAAATTCTTGTCGGAAATGATATTTCGACATCAGCAAAGACTCTTTCACTTTCAGGGACATTTTCAAGCTGCCACTGCTGATTGGTAATGCACAGTCAGAGTCCAGCTTCTCCTTGCGACTCCCTTGTCATGCCACTTCTCAACTCATATGGCAGATCTACCACCTGAGGCAACAAATGAGTAACGTCTGCATGCATGCAAGCAGGTGTTACAACCAGGTCTCATTGAAATTACACTGCCCTTGTAGCCTCCAGGCAATCTCTGACCATTCCTGTATAATTCATCTGTCAATACTGACAACAGTAACTCCATACACATTTATGATTGGTGTTGCTGAATGTGTCATAGTTTCCTCAGGTTGGGTTGGGCGCTGAGTTGGGTTGGGTCCTGCATATCCGTAACACTGCACAGCCTAAATGTGGATGGTCTAAAAAACTGAAATGAAAACCTGGACTTTATGTATATGTAATATGTAGTTATTACAGTGCACCAGGTGAAGATAAAAGTAATAAAAGTAATAGCACATTGAAAACCAATGTTGAATCAATTTGTTGTCCTAACATTAACTGGTCTACAGCGTGCAGCATCAGTCCAGTGTCAGTATAATGTTATTTAAAATGTATCTTGTCATCTTATCTGTGGTTTCAATAAATATTTAATGTTATCTCATTATCCTGTTTTGGGTTACACCAAACTGTTAAAAGTCTTCAGTTTCTTGAGGATTGAAGAACGTGGAGCTGTGTGTTACAGGCATTAGCCTGTTGGACAGAATGTTCTTATCTGAATTATGTCAAGGCCTCGTAATGATGTGGAGCAGTCAGCTTGGAGAAGCTGTGCTGTTATCAGAGGAAGCATGCAAAAATAGGTCTTTATTGTCTGATGCGGCTGTTATCATGCCACGTCTTACCCCTGACAAACAAACAAACCCGACACAGCTGCACAGATTGCACTTAGCGAGCAGCCACTCAGGCTAAGCGAACAGAAGTCATACTGAAACGAAGGGCACCTCAGGTAAGAGGCGGTGTCCAAGGCATATCCTCAACTAGATTGGCTGAGATTAAGACAAACAAGGCCGTTTCTCTCCCAACTACAAGTCCTGTTGTGACATTTGCATCCATTTAGATGATTGTAAGTGACAGTTACCATGTTCCAGCCTTTACTTAGCAGTATGCTGTGGCTTTCTTCAGCTTTAATTATTCATGTTTTTGTTGGACAGAGTATTGCACCTCTCTCCCAGGCTTTTCAACAACATCTGATTTGTTACAAGCAACTTTCATCAAGGCACTCACAAACTCCTGTGTAACACTTGGCTTGTTAAAATTTGAGCTTCAGAATGATCTGGAGCTCATAGGGATTTCAGACAACACTGATTCTACAATTTGAACTTGAGGCTATTCATATCTTGGAAATACACAGTTTCCAATAGTCATTAAAAAGCGTATTACAGATAGGGTGATAATTATGACATTATACAGTATATACCACATACATTATAATCGGTATAATAATCTGATATTATCAGCGTCGTGCAGACACTTTTTGCTCCTCAGTTCATTAAACATGCACATGCTGTTTTAAACACGATTAGGAGAGCATGTAAATGTTCAAATAACCATGTAAATGTTGAGGGCATCACCCTTTTCTGGGAAAACATCCTCCGCTGCACAGTGAATGATGGGCTTAGATTGTAACAGTATTGTGGGTATAATAAAACACAAATAATTATATGTATTTAATGAACAAAAGTTGATGATGAGCAGCATCAGCATGTCTAGTTGTCTAACATGTATACTGTGTTAATGTAAGGTCCTTGTATCTGAATGTATATGGCCAACTTTATTGCATATGAACCCCCTGTTTTTTTTATTATTACAGTGCAGAACTATTGGCACCATCTGTGTTCTTTGGCTCGCACACTGCCTCTACCTCCCACACTTATACAGACTAGTGAATTGAAATTTCATATTAGCAGGTGCTCTATCAGATGTTGGTTTATTTTTACACAAAACAAATCTCCACACAGCATTTCCCAACGTATTTCCTGGGAATAATCAACGTGTTTTTTTCTGTCTTGTCTATGGGATTATTTTGAGGAGTTCTACTTCTCGCTTACAAATTAGGTCTCTTTTGAGTTCTCTTAACAGAGTCAGCCAGTCTTTTTTTCATTTTTTTTTAGCCCATTTACCACAGACAACATACATTTCATCATTTATTTCTATTCCACATGTAAAATGTGTAAATGTTTTTCATGCCTGGTTTCTGTTTATTTTATGAAAATCCACTTGCTAGAGGTGTGATCAATCAACCATGAACAATGTGTCTGATTTTATCATTGTCAGCATTATGTTTTTGTTGCATGGTAATGCAGTGCAGACATTTCAATCCAGTTTCCGTTTTGAATTGTTAAGATGCTAAATATGGTGCTTTATTTCCTTGATTTTATGTACAATTCATACAGACATACTTGAAGTGTTAAGTAGACAATTTAACAACATCACTGGCAGTACTAATTTTTTTTTTCTGTAGTTGGACAAAGGCTGTTTAAAATGGACAAAGTGGATGGGGATAAAGCTAGAACAAAAGAACTAATTTGCAAGTTAATACTGCTTAATCAGTTTGTCGCATTAGTGCCTGTTATAACAAAGGGATATGGGCAGAGGGATTTGGACAAAGAGGGTTTAGAGCCAGTGAAAAGGCCAGGGCTCAGATATGATAACATTACAGTGAGTTTAACATTGTGCTGGTTGAAGGTGAACGAGTATTCGCTCTTTAGCCAATAATGTGGATAATTACACTTAAACATACAGTAGTTAAATAATCAAACAACTGAACGCATGCTGCTCTACATACAAGTACTCTAACAGTTCACCTGATCAGTCATCCAGTAAATAGTCCCTGCTTGTGTTCAGACTAAAATATATTATAATGCTTATGTAGCCATTTATGGGAGGATTATTTAAATAAAGCCCTTTCCACCCCACAATGCTGACTAAGCATTTCTAAAATCAGGAATCTGGAGAGAGAGAAAGAGAAAGAGATTTACAACCTGTAGCTGCTCTCTGAATGAATTTCCAACGTTTATGGGACACAGACTAGACTCTTCACTCATTAAGCTGATGAATATTCAGTTTGCTAAGATATGATCTTATTCTGTAAAAGAGCAATATTAATAGGGCTGGGATACATGCTCTTATCCAAACATACATAAATTAATCATGACTCCCCAGTGTAGGCAGGGTGTTGTGCAGCAAACATCTGTAGCATAAATTACTCCATTGCAATCACATCATGTCTACCCACAGACAAACAGCAGATTTAATGATTTTCTGTTTACAAGTTTAGCAGAGGAAACATAGTTGTTGTCCCTGAACCTGAGTAAAGGAAAAACTTAACTGCAGCAGCAGTTTAAAACTGTAGAAGCTTCCATAACATTTTGTTAGTTGTTTGTTTGTAATAGGATTGTTATTTCCCAGTGGTACTGTGCTATAGATTGGGTTTTCATTTATCTAGAGACTTTAATTGCTTCCACCTAGCCTATATAGTAAATCGGCATACTGTATGTTAATGGGGTAATTGTTTCACCCCAATAAAGCTAGGTGATCCCATATTGTAGTGCTGCCTACAAATTGCAGAAGGTCAAAATAGTGATAATGATCAGCTTTGAGATGATGTAGCTTCACCTTTAACTCAGGCAATATGATTACAGTGTGGTGAAGGAGTTGAAGACATGAACACATAAACTCTTGCATGAGATATCCACTTTCATTACAGCTTGATGAGCAGCTCTAGTGGCAACAGGGAAGCTGTGGTGTTGGTTTAAAACAGAAGAATCAAACAGATGGCGTTCCGCAGAACCTGCAGTAATTTTCCTTTATTGCATTCAAGAACCGATGCAACTTGGATCACAATTGACGCCATTCATGACAAGTGCAGATGGTGTTTTTGACTGTTTATTGATAATAGCCTTGAAACCAGGTGAAACTGTTCTGGCAGGATGTGGTTGACTGGGTGTTGGCTCACAATTATCAGACGTGGTTGTTCAATAAATTTGATTTGTAGACCAGTGTTAGATTTCTGTCTTTGGCCATTTGTGTAGCTTTATGTGTTTTTGGGAGTGTACTACCTCATTATATCCTTATTTGGATAATATTTTCATTTCAGATATTTTTCACCGAGACAAGCTGAATATCATAGCAGGGCACTTTCACAGCAGATGTAACTGTCAAAATGAGATTTGAACTTTGGTGCTTGTGAAGTGTCCAAACTATGCATCACTGCTACAGGTTTCTACCGAGGCCATTAGGAATCTGGAGCAACACACCTCACGTTATATCAAAGCCACAGAGATGAATCTCCTGTGATAAATATTCTATCAGGCACCAGTTTTCCTAAAGGAGACGTACTATATATGTACTGCTCATCCTCAGAGCCCAGTCTTTCGTGACCTACAGTAACAGGAACCACAGACATTAATTGTTATCCATCAGTTACTGTCACATCCCCTGTCAAGACACAATCGAAATCTATATAAAAATCTGACATAACAGAGAGATGTTTTCACTTACAGGTGGCTGAGCATATAGATTGCAAATATTCTCTTTGAATAATATGAAGCGTGTTGTTTTCTTTAGCATTGTTACTAGACAGTGGTACATGAGTCAGTGAGACCTCTGTTTTACTCCATAAAAACATTCACTCTGCTCTGCAGCTGCCTTACTGTTGAGTTTACAGTGTAGCTCTAATAAAAATGTTCAAAAAGAAGGACATAAATTTTCAGAACTGCACATTTTGTGATGTTACACCATGTAATCATGAGCATGTAACGGAGGAATGGACATTTAATCCATATGGTCTGTAATTAAATCACTCTAGTTGGAAGATGTATTCAAACTTGATTTTGTTTGGTCATGTGTGTTTTTTCCTTCCAGAATTGCAGTTTTTATATTTTTCATATTGTCTCACATCTTTACTCCGTCTGTTGAATAGAGTGCATCAGTAATAATGGTTCTGTGTCTGTTTGCCTGCTATACTATCATATTGTAAATTGGTCCTAGACCTCCTAAATAACAGGCATATCAAGAGATTTTTACACACAACACACACAAGAGCCAGTCAGTGCCCATAGCCTGCCATTCTAGGCGCACCATCACTTCAGATGTTTGAGTCTTCATTTGCCATGACAACAGTGCAGAGGATAGATCATGACACATCTTTGACAGACTGGGGAGTAAAATAGGCTTGTATGTGTTGTTTTCCTGTCACTTGCAGCTTTATGTAACAAACGTCTATAAAAGCCTGAGCTTCTTCTTGTGCAATCCAAATTGCTTTGCAGAACTGATAATGGTGTTTTATCATGCTTCTGCAGACATTCAGAGACCATTAAGGGATGCTCCTTGGCAGGATGTAACAGGATGTGCCACACCAACTGGTCAAGTCACAAGCTGGAAATTAAACCTTTTGCGAAAAGATATGATGGGGACAAATGCATTTCCCCTATTGTGCTGTATGTGTTGCAGCGCCTAAGACACTCGGTTGGCCTAATTATAGGAGATCAACCCAAGTTGTGTGTTGTAAAAACCTGAAATTATTCATGAAAGTCTGGTCGTTGAATCCTTTGAATCATTTCAGATCACAGTCTAAAACAATTAAAAAGAAAGAGGCACTTCAGAAGCCTACTGTTCTCCCATAATCACCATGATATATTAAACATAACCAGTTATGATAACGAGGTCATTAATTAAGCTAATTAATGCATGAATCTGAAAATTTTCTGTGTCAATACCCCTTTTTTTGCATAACCCAAGTGGCATTAATTTGATCTCTGAATTGTAAGTAGTTACATAGGGTTTTAAAGACAATCAGTTTATGGGAATTAATATGTAAATTCATGCAGAAAGGTGCTCCAAAATCAAATCATCTGTTTTGTAGAGGAATCCTGTGGTGTAAGTATGAAGTTCTCGAGTGATTCTGTTCACATAAATGTGTCAACAGAATGACATTTGGCACCACAACAACATAATGCCCAAGATGCTGTTTACTGTGGTGGCTGGAGAAGAAAACAGAGTTATGGAGGTCTGAGGTTACAATATAGAGCCACTGGTCAAACAACCTGATGCCAGAGTATGCAGCAACTGTGATGGCTGATGGCCATGCCTCAGCTTGGCCTGGCTCAATATTTACACAGCTGTGTCTAGTCTGGAGCACATCAATGCAGGTCTGCCACCTTACTGACCACAGTGGGTCACCACAACATGCAGACACCAAAAGCAAAGTAGCACAATCTGCTTTGATTGGGGAACTTGTGGGTGGGCTCTCATGAACATGGCTGAACAGTAAACACAGCACTTGTGTCCAAGTGCTAAATATAATCCAACTGAGCTTGGAAGTTTTATTTGCAGAAGGATGGCTTTTATTTCTAGTTATTGCAATGGCAGAGCTCAGCTGTTTTAAGAGCCAGCTTCCGTTATTTGTAGCATAATATAATTAGATTATTTCTAATTAAATAAACGCATCTAAACAAGACAAGGGAGTAATAAGTAAAGTTGTTGGGGGGTGGGGGGTATACAATTTGTAGAAGTGAGCATGTAGAATCTTTTATTTTTCTACTGTTAGATTAAGTTTCCCAATATGTACCCATCCACATCAGATACATACTGTATGCAGTATGTAGCAGTACTATTAACCACCTGTAGTAAAAGTTACTGTAACTGTCTGGATTACTACAAAAGAAAGTTGAGTTAAAGGTTTGGAAGGTGTTCTAGTTTTTGTGTATAACAAGTCAGTTGAAATTAAAGCTAAAGCTTCAATATTCTTTGTTTAAATTCTGAAAATCTGTCTTTCATACAGGTAACACTCTTAAGAAATATTCATGTTTTTTAGTCAGAAGAATGTCATGTAAGTAAGGTGGAGGTGGTTAACAGCCGTCACACTGCCAGCACCACTCAAAGAAAGTTTGACAGCTTTCATATAAAGTCATGGACTTAAATAAGCTGCCATTAACAGGAGGTGAGGAAAGGGCAGTTACAGAAAAAGATTTCTACCCCCAACAATGATTTGTGGGAAATATCTAAAAAAAATATCCTACATGGCAAGAAGTTGTGCATTTACAGTAGAGTGAGAGAATGCTTAATATTTAAAGAGCGTAAAGTAATTCTATCTTTCCCTGATGGATGCATGGCTTCATTTGAATGAACAGTATGGAGCACTCCAGGGCTGAGAAACCAAGCTGCTGATATGACGTCATGCATCCAACCTCACTTCTAACATTAGATTCTGCATTAGAAAGTGAACTCATTGAGCAGCAGATCTCCAAAAAAATCCACAACCTTATTTCAATCTGGCAAAAACTGTTTCAGGCATTGTGAGTTGGAGATTGAAGCCAGAGACTGTCGATATAGGCTTTGCTGTATAACTATTGTAGTGTGGAGTGGCGTACAATGATTTGCAGATTGGTTTTTGGACTGTACAGAACTTCCACACAATAACTTCAGTGGACAGTCGGGATTTCACTGACTTCTTGATAGGTGCTATTGTGTGCAGAGCACAGACACGAGCACTGGGCTGCCCAAAGAAGACATCGCCAATCTAAACAATGGAGCACAGAAATTTCTACATCATTATGAGCTATTCAGATGTTCCTCGCTTGATGTGCATATTTTAGAAGCCAGAGGCCCAACAAAGTCAAACATAAAATACAAATGAGATCTTTATGAACTCATTTTCATTTACAGTTTGCTGCTGCATTTTGTTTAATTTTCCCTGTCTCACTTTTATCTCAATTATGCTCCTGCAATTTGTTCAAAGCTGAATATTATACACACCATAACAGCATTTTGTGAGATAATTAATCTGTTTCCCACATATACATTCCCTATATCAAACACGCAGCCTACAAAGTTGATAAAATCTAAACTAAAAAAAAATGCTCCCTAACAACTCCCCATGGGAGTGGCCAGAAGAGTAGGAGCCTCAGGAATCACCAAAATTACTTGGCCGGTCAACGTCATTATTTCCCAGGCTGTCTGATATAGCCTCACCAACAGTCAATAACTCACATACCTCAGTTAATCTGCCAACGGCAAGTGCCCAGAGTTACATTTAGCCTCAGGTTAATGAAGTCCAGCCTACTACCACCATGAGGTAACACTGTTAGGCATAAATCCTTCTGCTTCACAGTTGTTGAAGTTTTAAAGTTAACACACTTTTTAAATAAATATATTTGTGTGTGAATATTTAACTTTATTAATGTAGTCTGTAAATAAGTCTTTAATTTGCCCACAGGTGAGCAGGTATTGAAAATGATCATCTCTGTCAGTTTTTGTGAATTTGGATAACCTTTTCTGAAAGGTTGTCTCTCGAAAAAGATTGCAGTATGATGCTTTCTGGAAAAAGAAAAACTGACCAATATATTTTTTGAAACCTGGCACTTAATGTCACCTCAAAGTCACAAAGAAGCCACTTTTCTGGTCACTTCTTATGACCACATAAGCAAAAATAAATCTCACCACAGAGTCTATTTAGTAGTTGTCGTGGTGCTTTTAGTCGGAGGTTTCAGGTGTTAAAATGTTCTATTTGTCAAGTTCACTTTGTCTTTATACAAATCTGTGCATCTGCAATTCCACACCTGCTGATGAAGAACGTGTGATAACACTGAAAGCTCCAATTTCAAGTATATTGTATTTATCTGCCCTTCTCTGAAAGAATAATTCAGTTTAAGTATTCATGTGCATAAAATAAAATATGCTAATATTCCCATTTCATTGTCACATTGCTATGACGAACACACAGCTACACTGGTTTCTAAGACATTATTATTAGCAAAATGCATACAAAATAGATACAAGTGTCAGTGTAATAGACCTCCAAATGATTGTGTGTTTATTTTTTAGGCTCCAATAATTGCTGTTGCAGCTCTACAGTATTTCAGGAAAGTGAAGAAAGAGGGAGTGATGTTTTTAATAGTCATTATAAGGACCAGAAGACATGATATAACTGGAAAAGTTTCATACTGATGTATACTGCACAAGTACTGTAGTCTCGATTCATATTTGCTAAATATTTCATTTTCTGGGAATAATTCAACTTGTCACCATAGGTTTGCTGTTACGATGCCTAGAAGTAGAATATAATAAAGTGCAGTATATCTACTATAATTTGCTCCTGCAGACAGTCACTAATCTACTTTTGTTGAATTACAGGGAGAATATCCATGTAGTTACATCATATATTAATGAATCACACTGTATTGCACTCCATTAACTGAATAAAGATGTGGATGAAATGACTGGTGTCAATTCATCACCTCTATAAAATGCATCTCATTGCTGACATTATATATTCCAATATGAAACAAAATGGTCTCAGTGGGTGAGAAACACACTGCTACTGGGCAAATGTATCATGTAAGCTAGTTACACAATGAAAAATGTCTATCCAAAAATATCTAGTGTCAGTATCTGTTTAGTATTTCTGTTGTCAAGTTTAGTATATTTGTATACTGCCAACTCAATGAAACATGGGCTGAATGTTTCGCTTTGTAATGTAAGCAGGTATTAGAGAGACTTGTGGCAGACAGTAGTTATCAGAGGTGCTGCAGAGAAGAGTTTTGACTTGACTGTATTATAAAGACATGGTGATTCTCACAAATCCAGACTGACCTTGCTCAATGTCAGAAGATGTGTAAGGTGTTCTCCGAAGTCTGGTCTAATTTACTGCGTGTAGAGCAGTAACATTGCACAATAACAATTTGCAATGATAGGAAGATGTTACAAGGCACGAGGGAGAATTGAAACGTGTCTGCAGCCGAGTGGAGATGAAAATAAACGAGCTGACGGAGGGGTGAGAATTAGGCTGAATCTGCCATTGATTCTCTGAGGTGCTGTACAGTACGCAGCATCCCACAGGATGGTGAAACGGCACATTCACAGGAGAAGCTGTTTATCTTTGATTTCCCTCAATCAGCAATCAGGCCCCCGGTTTTGTCAATTTGTAATTTGTCCCTGTTCGACAGCTCGTAAGCCCATATGATCCAACACAATACTGAGCCTCATAAAGAAAGGCAAATCCAGAGTTTATGGGATTACTGACTCCCTCATAAACTAGGAAGTCAACACCCTCCTGAACGAATATTCCATTTATAGGATTTATTTTGTAGATCCCAAAACAGAGTTCACTGCTTTGCCGAACCAAAGGAGATCAGATGTTAGAGCTCGGATATCAACAGTGTGCTTTTCAATATTCATTACTCGAGCTGACACTGTGAGAGGTAAATCTGATGGGCCATCAATACAGTGGAAGAGGGAATTAAACATAATGAAAAAGGATAAGACATGGACTCCATGGATTCAGCATATGCAAATAATGTTAATAATGTTAACTACGCCTTGCGATGGATTGGCGACCTGTCCAGTGTACCCTGCCTCTCGCCCGATGACAGCTGGGATAGGCTCCAGCACCCCAGCGACCTTACGAGGACAAGCGGTTAGGAAACTGGATAGATGGATGTTAACTGTGTTAAAGCTACAGTATATTAATATTCAGGTTTATGATCATTTAGAGGCTACTGCATCTGCACATGCTGCACGTGGCCTTAAATAGAATTCAAAATGTAAAACAACTATTCCCAGGTGGAAAGACTGCTGTAGTGCATTTATTTTCCCAATAACCTGTAAGCTACTGTAAAACCTACATTGCTCTGACTGCATATTGAACACCTCCATAGCATTTAAAATGACATGGAAGCTAGTTAGCAAGTCTGCAGAGATACTGAAATTGTTAGCTGAATGTAATGGATGCATGATTATCCTCAGAAAGAACAAACAGCTTAAATTTAACTAAAAGTAAGGGATAAAACTGAAGGTCCTACATCTGCTATTAAAAGAGGAGGATTAATGCAAACTTGAACAAATCAACCTAAAATGCCAACACTGCAGAAAAGAAGAAGCAGCAATATCCAGTTTAACATCCACTTTGAATGAACTGAAATGAACAAATTTGGAACATGATGGATGTTGTTCACTAGAGCCAAAACAGTTTGTCAATTTAATTGACAGTGAATAGACGATGGACACTACAATGAAGAGGAGCTGGTGTTATTACACCCTTTCTACAATCTTGAGGATGTGTGTAATGAGTGGAAGAAAGAAAGAAAAGAAACTCGTGCAGCAACAAAGCAGCAAAAAATATCAACTAAAAAAGTAATTCAACCTCATTCTAGTCTACAACATACATTTAGCAATTTTACAATTTCATTCTCCTTGTTTGGCAGAAATACAAAACATTTACTCGCACAGATTTTCACTGCTGCACCAATTTCAGAGATGAGCCGCACAGGACACAAGGAAAAACCCTTTTAACTCCCGTTCCATTTTCTTCACTTTATTTGAAAGTTGAAATTACCCCTCCTGTAACACACTCACACTACAAATTCAAGATATCCCATAACAGCAAGAGGACAGGCTGACTGAGCTTTTTCTATGCTTCTTTCTGTTCCAATAAGTACATGCAGTTTATATTCTCTAATGTATTATTTCATCAGTAAGAAGACATTTCACAGGATACAGTACATGGCATTGTTTATGGTGTAAAGCCATGTGTAAGAATTGTTTGTGTTTCTCAGAAGTGGATGTAATTATCAGAGCCGGGAGTGATGTGAGCTTTCTTCTCCTCTGCTCCTGCATTTAATATGATTTTCACCCCACAGGAAAATATGTACAGTTTGTTGGAATGACACAGCTTCATCTTATGGCTTTGTGTGTCAGAATGCAGTGTGTGCAGTGCTAAAACAGGATATTTCCAAGTGTATGATAACATCTAATTAAATGAGTCAGTGGGAAGGTCTGCTTTACTCATTTGTGTGGATGCCTTTACTGTGGGCCTGTAATGTGAGTATATTATTCCACATTAACCAAGCATTTTCCTTTTCTATGATAAAATCACTAATGATGAAGTAGGTTGTCTGTATGAGCCTAGTATATATTCTCTTTTTCTTGTCACAGTGGTTTGTTTTTCTAGACGATATTACAAGCACAGTCTCAAATGTTGGAATATGAACCGACATCCTTTCCATGAATTCTTCTGTGTTTCTTTCCAAGTCTATAACATCCTCACCGCATTGAAGAAAAATCAATGTGTGCAAGGCATGATGGTATTGCGAATTCTAGACATACTGATCTCCACTGAAGAACTGTCTCCTGATGACTCAGGACGGTTGCTGCGTGTGAAAATTGCACATCATCGAATAGTCAGAGAGCGAAGGATGCAAAGGAAATAAGTCAAGGTGAAATCAACACCATCATGTGTGAAAGAGACTCGCGTCCTCTTTCTCCCCGCTTGAGATACACACACGGCACACAGGAGATGAAAAAAAAAAAGAAATGTAAAGTATTCTGTGCTTTCTCTACAGTCATGTCAATATGAGGCTAAGTGACTGTTCAATATTCTCCACCAACCTCCAAAATGACGAGGGGGGGGGTGATGTAAGAGTTACAACTGCTGCAGTGTATTAGAGAGGGAGTTGGCGCAGAGAGGAAGGAAGGGAGGAAAAGGAGAAAGACAAACTGAAAGATTGAGAGACAAAAGGTAGATGAAAATATTTAGTGGAAGCGATTGAGAAGAATATTTACAGGACTGTTGCACTTTAATTTACTTCTAATGCATTCCCATCTGCAGCCTGATCAATTATTGACACAATATTATCTTTTTTACACCTAGGTTATGCTATTTAATGAGATGAAAAAAAATTAAACGCTAAATGGCTTCGGTTTAATTCAAGCTTTTCACTTGGCTTCATTATGCATTTAGGCTTATCAGACATGCTCTGCCCACACTGGTTGTATTGAGTCTCAGATCACAATCCACAGTCAATGGCTTTTTCCTGTACTGAGTAGCTGCACGTTCTCAGGGGAAAACTCCTACACACTTACTGTGTTTCACAGCGGTGTGAAGATGTTGTGTTGTGTGATGGGTTGAGGTGACCATTTTGATAAAGTGCTGCTCTTGTACAAAACTCATTAACAGAATGTGATGCTGTTGTGTAGGAGGACATATGGAGTGTATTGTAAATGGTAAGCTTTGCAGGAGATAGTAACAGGATTTTGTTCAAGATCTAATGCAGTCATTTAAAAAGTTTTTTCTATATTATAAAATATTTTTTATTCTATTTTATTCAAAATTGTCTAGGCAAAGTGTCATCACAATCAGTGTTAAAGGGAAGTAAAGGTTCAGCACAGGCAAACATCAATGATGCTGTTTCAAAGGACAAATTTAATTAAAAAAAAACAAAAAAAAAACAACTTTGACACCAGTGGGGATTATCACCCTATTTGCTGCGTTTCTCAGTTGGGCTCTGGCTCAACAGCTGTTGAACGTACCTCTGAAAGGACGTCTCAGGAGCGGTTTGTCCAAGTAGTAAAGAAAGATTGAATTACAATGAAACTAAACTCCAGACAGAATCAAATCTGCTGGGAAAAGGGGAACAAAAGAGAATAAATAAAAAATGCCACAATAAATGTAGAATGTTTGCTCTATACCCATAGAAGTGTAGCTCAGTTGCTACCACTGGTCAGAGTGATACCTCTTCAGGGACCCATAAAGAGATTTGTCAAGTCCCTGTGTCTTGATGTCAAGTGGGCGTTTAAATGGATCGAGCTCTCTCCCTGCCCTGGCATACTTGTCTTGTCCACCTAACTCAATAAAGTTACAACCATCATATTGAGTCAAGTGAGTCTGACTGATTTTTGTGGTATAGGTTTGTAGTTGGAACTATTCAGGTGTAGGGTTTTTGAACCTCCCCTTGAATTGTCATCTATAGAGAGTCCTTGACCCTTCAATCATCTCTGCAGGCTTACATTCCATGTAGACTTATCCCGATACACATCAGGATTAGTGTAATAGATTAATTAAAGGATAATTTCGTTTTTAAAATGATATTTAGATATTTCTATGACCTGGGATTTGTCAGGATACTGGTGCTTGTATTTATCAAACATATTAGCTTTATTTTGAGGCATTATGCATAGTTTAAATATAAATATGAAAGATAATTATAAAGTCTCCTACAGTCACTGAGAGGAGTAGAACTTTTTTAAGATAATTGTATAACACTGAATGGAAAATTATAATGTATTTTATTTTGTATAGTTGCTAAGAATTCAGTGCATTGAATCACCATATCTTGGTAGATGAAAAAACAAAACTATTGTCTCAATGCGATGAAAACAATATACATATTCTGATTCCTCTCTTGTGTTGAGGCAAGCTTGCCTGAAAAATATTTAATCTAGTACATGTAATATAAACTGTTCTGAGTTAGCCAATGAGCCAAGACAGAAAATGGTTTGATGGACATTTAATGGAGATTTGATGAAAACACTGTGTGAAAACACTGGAGTAGACACTGGAATAGACACTGGGGAGCAGTGGCACCTCTGGGAAATTTCATATGAACATGGACAATATGACACTATTGTGGCAGTAGGATCATACAATAATTTAGTACCACCTTTTTTCACTTTCAGAAATCTTTTCCTGTTGGTCCAAAATTCTCTTTAGCTAGTAACTCAACTCAGTGTTGGAATAGAAGGTGAAGATCGTAATTGTCCTTGTTGTCATCCAAGGAGAAGAAGCGTAGAGGGCAGACACATCTGGTTTGTGCCAAAATTGAAGAAATCCACTCAAGGCATTACTGAAATTCACATTCACAATAATTTAACCAACAGGAGGCCACAGCGACTTTGACCTTTAACCAGCACAATCTCCTGAGTTCATCCTTGAGTCCATATGGACACTTTTAAAGAAGTTCTCTTAAGATATTGTGTTCATGACAACAGGACAGATGCACAGTCCCTGAAACTTGTGCCTCCAACTACAGCTATGGCTGGCGCAGTAGCATAAAAATAGCTTTTAAATTACACACACGTCTTATAATCTACTTGAATTATTTTTCAATTGTAACATTGCTGGGTAACAATAATACATTTTGAAACTGTAATATCCGATTACTGACACATTTTAGTTAATACTCTTTGAAAGATAGCTGCCACAATTGCACATGCAGGACAGCGGCTCACACCATATCTGAAAATAGAAAAAAAAAAACAAATCTGCTGCTGATACCAAAGATACAACATAAATCATCTTTAATGTTTGAACCACCTTAATCCTTAAAAGACCCTGAATCAAGTTCATCTCATGTAACCGCAATGGACTTTATCTAACCCTGAGGAAAACAAAGAAGGCCATCAAGATCTGTCCAACCTAAATAAACATCTGGAGAAAAAAACATAAAAAAATAAAAACAGAACAGATTTCTAGTAAAGGTCAAGTGCTTAAATCTGAAACGGAAACATGACCAGCTGTAATCCAACAAGCTTTGCAACAGCATCAACAGTCATGTTCTGAACAAATAGAAATGTCAATGCTGGACACAAAGCCGTCTCCACAGGAGACTCTTTTCATCACAACAACATGCAAGTAAAATTGTTTACATGCCAGTCATCAGGGATGAGAGCTCAGAGAATAGGTACAGTAAAAAATTTGAAAAAAGAAATGATCGAGAGATACAGGCAGAGATGGAAAGAGAAGGAGAGAGCGGGGGACGAATGGATGTGTGTATAATCCCGGACATATTAAACTCCAGGGTGTGCTGCTGGATTTTTATGTTAATAATGTGAACCAGCACACGGTGGGCAAACGGGTTGTGGATGCTGCCCTCATTAAATGAGGTCATTTACTATACCAGCAGGACTTAACAAAACCTGAGATGAGACCAGTCCTATCTGCCGTGTGCTGTTACGAGGGCCCTTTCACACAGAACACATTTGATGACATGTCTGTATGTCGCTCTCAATGCAAAAGCACAGATTTTTATGGACTTTCAGAAAACAGCGAATGCATCCCATTTTCATTTACAGTACGTAACTACCACATCAAAAGTGATGTGTTTTGAGTCCATTTACGAATCCTTATTCTATCAGCAGTACTGGCTCCATGCTGTTCAGTAAAATATATTTACTGAGCATATTTTCCTCATGTTGTTCCTCTAACTGTCCATAAGGACAGATGCCCACAGCCACTGAGTATGTCCTGGTTCACTGAGTCTTTCACTTCATCATAATCTTTGTCTCATCAAATCACATCATAGTTATTTCTGCCATGATGTAGCAATTTGTCATTGTGGTTTCAGTTCAGTGCATTGTAAATGCCCTAAATCCACCTTATGTTTACTTTCTTATTGCAACGTGATCAGTTTGCAACATGAAAAGGCTAAGAGTTTACATAAAATTCGGCTCACAATTACATGCCTAACATAATTATCACTAATACTGTAATTACAAATATTAATTTCTCACATGTATGAGCAAACTTGGAAAACTTTAAACAATTATGAATGTAATAGTGTGTATCTGTTATTATCTGTGCATACCACTGTCTTTGAACCTGAATAAGCAGTGAAAGAATAACACTGTACCTTAAACTGTGAGCTTGCAGGAGTCGTTAAGCGTCTTATGTATAAACCAGTGTGTTGTTTATGAGTTCACTTTGATCTGTAGCAGTGTCACAGACTCACTCACTCACACATATACACAAAAATAATGAAAAAATATAAACCACAAAATACTCCATGAACCCTAACACTTTGAAGTAGGTGTATAAAAACAATGCAGTCCCACATCAGCACAGCCTTTTGGGGTTTTAAATATTAAAGACTGTTTACTCTTTTAAGTAGCTTTCAGAAATGGTACCATTTATCACAAAGCTTTACTCGATGCTAAACTTTATGAAAGGAATATTTAAACAGCATGATCTTTGTGAAATTCTTTGACCAATTATGTCTCCCTAAAATGCAGTGATTCACTTCCTCACTTGTCAGATTTGACTTTTATTGTGAGTCATTTTCTAAAATGCTTATGTATAACAGAGGACATGGAAATAGATTTTTTGTCAGAAGTGGCAGGTAATGTGACCGTAATACTTTAACACAGGGTCGTCATTCAAGATCATGTTAATGATTTACTTGCGATGTTTCACAATTTATTTGAACTTCACATTAAACTATATTATTTCATGATGTGATATAAACATCAAACTCTAATCTAATCTTTAGCTGTTGCTTTGTCTGTATATTCTGTGTTTTGCTCTCCAAATGAGCCATTACTGCCAGTTTCGGATAAATTAACGTCCTCTTGCATGCCGTCAGAGTGCATCTCTTGGTACTCAGATTTCATTGGGGTGTCATGTGCAGCCTTTGCACTTCTACAAAGTGAGTCTCTAGCTTTATTGCTGATCCTTGCGTCATCAGGTGTCACCTTATGTCAGCAGAGATTTGAGTATTGTCTGTTCTGTGTACACTCTCAGCAGTGAGTGGTGGAAAATAGCTCGGCAAATATACTCTCAGAGATCTTAGAGGAACCGCTGCAGTTGATTCTCTGTGGCCTGGTTTTCAACAGGACCACATCATCAATACACCGTTGAATGGTGTACATTGCTCACTTGTTTCATTTTATACACTTTGGATGAATCAAATAACCTGAGGTGGTTTTTTCACATATGCAGTTGCAGCCACACAGATGCACTTTTTTTTTTACTCAATTACGTTACCATAGTTTTCATGTAGTTAAAAGTGTTTCTGTTAGACACAGATGTACAGCCAAGGACTATGATTGAATTTATTTACTTTCTCTGAAGAGCCTTTCCTTGCAATTCTCTCTGGCTTCATTGAGTAACTTAAATACACTGAAACCAAACAAAACTAAACCCAATGCAAAAAAAAAGATAGTTTCACCAAAACTAAATGGATATAAAAATGTGTTTATGAGTTCTTAATGAATCCATTTGAATTTTTGATGTACGACTTTATTGCAAAATAACAGTTGTGCAGTGCTGCAATGTTTTAGAAAAGTGAATTAGAGCAATTGAACACAAAGCTGAAAATAATTGTTTTGTTTGTTCCCACCTGGTCATTACAATATAACTGTAAATATTAGCTGCCACAAACTACTGCAGAATTTATTACACCAAAAACAGAAAAGTCAGCAAAAACAGTAAACTGTTAAAAGTTTCTACTCTAGTGGCATCTCCAGAATAGAAGTTATGTTTTTTATCAGTAAAGAGGGTGCCTTCTTGATTATGTAAAGGACCACAATTTCTCTCAAAACAGTATTTGGATGAATGAACTTTATGGTGGTTTGCTGTGGCTGAAAATCATGGTTTATAAATGCATCACTTTGGGAGCATATCTGACAAGCAAAAAGCCCTTAGACTGGGGACCCACAGGGGCAGCTAAGAAAATAACTTTATACTGTACAATATAATACCACAAAGTGCCACCAAAAATCCCCCTAAAAGACTCATCTATGAACAGATGCAGCATCAGCGTCAGGAAAACAAGCCTTTTAGTGAATCTGCATCAATGGTTACTTCCAAGTACCAGAGATGAGGCAGTATGTCAAATAATTTTTACCTTTGCTTTTTAGCACTTCACCATAAATTTCCAAACATCTGTGGTAGATTTGCTCTATGCCTTGAATGAGCGTCGTTTATTTGGAGCGCTGTTATTTTGTCTCTGCTCTGCCTGTATGATTTATTCGGGAATCTGTGTCTGTTTGTTACCTGAAGGAATACTAACTCTGAGAAGATAAAAGCTTTTCTTCAAAGTCAGTTCATCTGAGTTCAGTCCTGTTCATTTTATCTCTCTGACACGATGTCTCTCTGTACCAACACTTCATTCACAGAATATGAGTAACTATTTTAAATATCATGCAAATGAGCTTAGCTGTAAATACCGTTTGACATCTTGATAGCTGACCTTGAACTTCTGAATGTGTCCATAGATTTGGTGGTGAATATACTTCTATAGAGCTATAATTCTGCGTGTTCTGTGTGTTTATTGTTGAGGTCACTGTGGGTGGTGGAGTTGTACTGGAGTGCATTATATTCTTTATTTTAAATATAGAAGGGGGTCAAAACATTGGAAACACATCTTAGTGTAATGGCACTATATAGTGCAGTGTTCCACTTGTAATGGGTCTAGGATGATCAGTCATAAGTATAGTAAAAAAAATATGTTTATACAAAACAAATTTCAGTATTTTACTTCTCTTCACTGTTCCTATTTCTTTAAAAACTGCACACTGACCTTCTCTCACATATAATGAACAAATATATTTTTTCAGTCTACTCATCCATAAATACATGTTTTTTCATCACTGTCCTCTCTTTCTTTAAATGACAACTTTTAAACGATGCCTGTATTCAGCCTGGACTCCTTCTGTGACAACAAGCTTGCTAAAAGCAGCTACGGGCCTAAAAACCGACAGATTAGGTGATAGCAACGTGACACTCAAAAGGGTTAGGGTTAGATTAGCTCGGACTGAAATTTTCTTAAGGGTTCAGATTAAATTGTTCAACAGTCCGGAGACCAGAGCCCGCGTATCGACTATACAGGGTTTATTGAGTCCACTGCTGGTGGAGAAAATGCTCTGCTCGTCTTCTGTGATGGATTTCAACTGTGTAATTATTGAACTCTGAGTCTAGACAGAAGTATTCAGTTCTGCAAGTATAATAAAAGGCTCACACAAAATAATACAGTAGAATATTTTCCCCTATTAATCTTACTAGTCTAATTAAACTGATAACAATGTATTAGAGCTAAAATGATTAGTCAATCAATGGATTTGTTGAATGAAAGAAAATACATTTCTAATAGGTTTAAACATGTTAGGGAATTATATTTTAAGTATAAAATATAATCAATTTCAATACAATAAAGTACAATCCTTTTTTTTCTTTCTTCTTTTTATATGGCAGTAAATTCTATGTATTTGGGTTATGGACTCTTGGGCAAACGGACTATGTGACCTAGACTTTTGCACGATATCATGGCTAATTTTCATTCATTATTTTTTAGTTTAGATTGAGTTTAAGCACAAAGGCAACTGGCTACGTTTAGATGTTTGGGTTGGTACAAAGTTGATGGTTTGGGTTCAAATGGTTATGATAATAAACACATAGTTGTGGAAAAATCGTGGTTGCCTCCTGTGGGAAAGTCCTGGGTTTTGTGACCCAAACATCCACCCTGACCTGGCTGTGCTAACTTTCTTCCTCTAAATACTGCATCACCTCACTTTCCCTTTTTTTCCGTCATAATTACTTTGGCTGCTGGATGTGCCCATTTATAATATGTCACTTCTGGTCGAAATAACCTGCTGGCACAAACCACTTATGGAACAAATGGTTTAGGAGTCAAGACTGTGATTGCTTGGATTTATAAAACCCTTTTTTTTATTTTAATACAGTACGGAACTTACACAAGTGTAAATTTAAAAGTATGTGCACTTCCCACTTATATAAAATACAGTACATACGCTCGGGTGGAAATGATGATTTGTCCCCTAAGTACCAGTGGGATCTACAATGCAGTAACTACCTTTACCAAGGGATTCAGTGATGTTAAGAGGAAAGTGCAGTGGAGAACAGAGAGATCTAATTTTAATGTGTGTGCCATAATCAAGGTTTGCATGTTGACATTTCTGCAATGAAGGAGACAATTGTATACTTTTGTTTTATATTTGTGTTTATTTACCATTATTCATTACTTTCAAACCAATTTCCCTATTTAAATATTGCAAGTTGAACCACTGAGCAGCACTGCCAGCTCGAACACCTAGCCATTGCAGAGATCTTGAATGGTTGACTCTAAATAATGAATGCTAGACTTCTGTTGTCTCTATATCATACATGAGAAAGCTTTTATGCAGTCAGGAACTAAGTCTGAAAAATCAATGTACCATAACCCGAGGTCACTCACTTTTTATTGTACCGATGTAATACACAGGTCTTTGAAGAAATAGCAGACAGGAGCGGTGCTATTAAAGTCAAGTGAAGAGAAAAAAGCCAAAAAGGTGTGGGGAAGGACAAAGTGACCTAAGTTCAGTAACATGGAACAAGTCAGGAGTGTTTATTGTGCTTTTTCTGTATATTATGTCCATTTGAAATACTTCACAAAACAGCCTTACCATCGGCAAAACACTTTGAACAGAGGCTCTTTTTCCCATTTTGATTCACACACCACCATAGCATACTAACTCACACATGCCATCAGAATATAAACATAAAGCAAGTTGCTACAATACATCCAGATCTGGATAATGTGATTGGAGGGGATTTATCTTTAGCAATTAGCAAGGATGCCACAGTACGCCGCAACACTGAACAAAGCTACTTAAGAGACACTTCCTGATAATAAAAGAAAATGTTCCTTTTTTCCAATTCAGTCAATAAAACCATCCCTAATCATCCCTTTTCAAGTCTAACTTTGAATCTTTGTGAGTTGAGGTAATTTTTTCAGGGCTGATGTTTGTTATTGCTCAATTCAGTCACTCTTATCATTTTTTTTCGATTTTCTCATTCCAGAGTTGCTGTCATGTTTTTCTTGTCTCCTGCTACTCTGCCTCCACAAAAGCTAATTGTGTGAAATTATGCTGTCTGCCTCAAGGCATTGGTAGTCCATTGTAAGTAGTTTCTTTTTCAATCAAAATGACAACTTTTCATACTGTATTGTGTAAGAATGGTAATTTGTGACATGATTACATCTTACTTGTCACTGGCCTTCCCCTATTACAGCAGTTAACCAGGCTTAACTATTGATTAGCTTGACTTTGTTGGCTTTTTTATAACAATTAATTCTTTGGTGGTGTTGCTGACATTTAATATGGATTCAGGTATAGATTCAGTATGTTATTTAATGCATTTGTTAACATACTGCAACAATTGTGGATCAAGTACATAAACCTGGTGTTTTACAGATTTCACGAGATTCATCTCATACTTCATACTGTACAAATAGTTGAGGTTAATTGGTGCATTTGTGGGATTCATTTAGCAGGTGTATAAATAAATGACTTATTGTACTTTGTTAACTACATATAATACATATAAAAAACCCACTGTAACAGATTATAATTATTTATCTTGTGCAGCACCTGTATGATAAGAAATATGGTTGACTATTCACAAGCCGAC
This sequence comes from Ctenopoma kingsleyae, assembly GCA_032353495.1. Taxonomy (NCBI): domain Eukaryota; kingdom Metazoa; phylum Chordata; class Actinopteri; order Anabantiformes; family Anabantidae; genus Ctenopoma; species Ctenopoma kingsleyae. The sequence continues at coordinate 7,713,490 of JAUBNQ010000002.1, read as the reverse complement.
TGTACTATACAATATGTCCATCCATAAACAGTTGGCTATACTATGCAAATGTAAAGTGGGGACAAAGACGTGACTTGGAGAACTGCAGGTTGGATTTTTTTTTGCCTGGTGCAGGGTTAAAAATACTGCAAGACTGAAGCAATGCCAACATCAGTGCACCGCAAAAATACCTAATTGAAAAACACAGACACTTTGATGCACTACATCTATAGAAGGCTGACATTTTCTGTTACAGTACTGTTGCAGGCACCTATTCCAAGTAGTTATATTGTTAGGCAACAGCTAACACTAGATATAGGTCTGTTATTATGAATTAATCTGCCAGTCATGTTTACATTTATATAATTATTCAGTCTATGACATGTCAACAGTTAATGTCAGGAAATATCTTACACAAGAAATGCGACAAACTATCTCAGTTAAGTAACTGTTTTACAAGTTTGCTTGTTTAATAGCTTAGCAAAATAGTTGTTGATTATTATCTATATTATTATTATATGCTGATCTTTGATCTATCTATCTGTTGGTTTCTGTCTCAGAAATACAGAACTCGTCAGCCTCATTCAGGACGCGATCTGTAAGAGTCTTATTTCCATATTTCATATTTCATAAGTTACTAAAATACCTTGATCAGTATTTTTATTTTTGAATACCTCCTTTGCTGTAATAACTATTGTAATAAGAATATTTAATGGTTTTAAATATAGATTTTTGGGGAAATCATTTTGGAATGATTAATTTGTAAATTCAATAAAATGCCTCATTAGTAGAAAATGAACAAAAATCGCCCACTAGTACACTACTAGTATTAAATATTTGGCTCATCAGATCAACATGTGATCATTTAAAGCACCAACAACTCTGAGAGAAGATGACATGTGATGGAGCAGACTGAAAATGTCATGTGACCAGCGACTAAAGAACATGCAAATTGAACGGCTGCAGTGAATTGGACTCTGAGGAGTTATTTGCCCTGTGAGAGCGCCACTGGCAGCCAGTGTGCTTGCACACACGGCCACTGAGTGAGTATGAAACCATTTGGCCTTCTGCCTCCAATTCCAAACATTCAGACCCTCTGTTCTTCACTCTTGTATAAGAGTGCTTAGCGTCCTCTTTGAATTAATGAACTTGAATTTTTCTTTGTACAGTCTGACTTCATGAATGCTCCAATTTGGCAAATGTGTTTCCCAGTGTTCCCTCAAGTACCATTTTTTTTGCAAACACATCTTATGTTGAACACGAAATTTAATTCTACTTCATGCTTCTGTTCAATCTTAGAAATCTCATCTGAGGCTTGAAATTGAGGTGACTATAAAACTGCTTGTCTCTATAAAAGCTCTTTTATAGCACCTTTTTTGTATACAGTTATTTTACTTAAGATCCTTTTCTTTCTTAATTACTGTAGAGTGTCAACTGTATTTCTTTAGATGACATCACACAGCCAAAAAAGCAACCTAATTATCTCGCAAAAGTCAACAGACTGATATGTATCTCCTTAACAGGAGGAGGCTACTCTGCATAATAGCAACTTCATCCTCAGCAC